>VWYH01002907.1:130351-168563 GCA_013399365.1 Pampusana beccarii | reverse complement strand
GATGTTCTTCAACTACCACGTTACCTTTAAGAAAGGCTCAGTACGGGAACAGTTCCCAGTATTTACATCTTCAAAACCCACAAAAGTTGTAACATAAATACATATTTATATGAACAAATGTGGTGTAAACAAGTGCCAGCTTACACAGCTCTCCAATTTCTAAGGAATAAATATATAATATGTAAGAACTGTGTATCACCATGGTATCAGCCCTGAGGTATAAAAGCAAGCAAAATAAAATCATAATTGAAGCTCGTACTTGCATGTTATGATCACGACTGTCTGGTTCACGTTATTTTTTAGTTAATCCCAGATATTCCCTAGAGAAATTAAAATTCAATAATTTGAAAACAAGTTGGAAGCATCGTCCCCACCACCTAAAGGATCCAGCTCTCCAGGCAAAATGAGGAGCGCGTTTTTGTGCGTGTGGCCAAACCAAGTCTTCTATAAAATAACCTCCATGAAACGGAGGTGTAGGGGAAAAGGACACTTGCTTTCGTGGCCTTTTGTCACATTATTAGCCTGGTTTTTAGGAAAATAGAGCACATATGTTCCACATCACCTCTGCGTCCTACCCTGTGTTCTTCATTCCCCTTCAACTACTAAGTTCATTCCAACCACGCTTGGCAGATGAGCCAAAATTCCCCCATCACCTCCAAAAGTTGAATTCCTCCCGGTTTGGTGAAAATCTCTTAATAGCAGCACTCCAGAGCCCAGAAACCCATCAAATCCCGGCAGCATCGCCCCAGGTCCCCACAGGTGGGAGCAACCAAACACCAGCAGCTACAAAAGCTTCAGAGCTTGTAATATGAACAGCCTTTAAAATGACTTTATTTAGTGGTCCCTGTGCCCAAAAAAATTACCAGTTTCTGATTCCTTTTACGATTTCTGTCACTGTCGTGTCTTGGCGTTCTGGGGATACCACTCGCCAGTCTGGGGCACTACGCTGCCAGTGGCAAACACAACATTTTGAGCACTTATTTAATGCTTATTTCTCACTCTGGAAAAGAGGTCCACACATTTACCTTTCAAAGAATCAAATGAATCATTCTCCCCAGCATCAAAAATCCAGGGATACAATTCCTTCCAGCATTAACGGAAAAAAATATACAACTTACCAACCAGGAGACCGAAAGCTGAAGATTCTATATACCTAGTTATTATTACTCCGTATTGGTTTTGAAAAAATGCAGAAAGTATAAGAATATATTTCATATTAGAAGTAGTGATACATGTTTACATCAACCAGCGGCAAAAGAGGTTTCTGAGCAACTGAAGGAAGGAATCCCAGCTGGATTATACAATGAAAATCCACAAGTACTTGTGCTCGAGTCAGTAACAAGACCAGACACATGAGATTCACTCATCTAAGGACACAGGAAACGTAGAACAAAACTAAAATGTGATAAAAGACTTGACAAACAAACCCACCTCTACAGTATTTTCTACACCTACGGGGTTCATATGAAAAGGAACTTAGACCAGAGCTTGCAGAGATAAAACTTTAACTGGAACCGAGTTGTTGTAAAACACAAACTATTCGTCAGGATACGCTACTCAAACTACTTTTACATGGAACAACACTGGCATCCAGTGGCCAATTCAATTAATCACAGAAGTGAATGACTTCAGGAACCATCACTTACTTTATACAAGACAATCTACATCTGGAGGATGTTCCAAAAAGTACGCACAAATCCAAAGTATTAAACAAAAAAGAAATCTTTATAAACGCACCTCTTGTAAAATAAATATTAATTTACCTGGTAACGCAGTGATGAAGTCCCGTTGTAACATGGGCTTCAAGTAAGAGTTAATATGTCCATGCTGATAGTGACACATTCGTGAAATAAGGTGTTCCACAAATTCAACTTGATCTGATTCAGACCACTGGTCAAAATATTTAATACACAAGTCTTTTTCTTTTTCGTAATTTCCTTCCGATGGTCTTTTTCTTGAGACAATCACAGATGAAGTTCCATTACTTATCTGTTTTTAGAAAAGGAATATCAGTATTTCAGTATACACAAGAATAGAAACAGCTTCACAAGAACTCTCGAGGAAGAAAATGTGAGAAGACACAAAGAAATAATCAACAGAATTAAATTTTAAAATACATTACGGCTATGAATTATGCCACGTGAACTTCATATTTCATAAATAAAGATGAATGAAAAGACCTTGCTCATAATAGGAAGTTACTTCTTATGCTGCAAGACTTCAGTTCCCTTACACCTGTTATAATTTACACAGCAAGGAACTTAATTCTTCTTAGAACAAACTTTTCCAGATTAAAGCAGTGGTTTGTGCTGCATACTGCAGTTTGGCCCTACTGCATCCCCCAGTCCGCCTCCACTAACCATTTACAGAGGTTCCAACACTTAAAATAACACACAGAGACATCCCAAAGTCGCCTATTCATTCTCTAATCGAATTTTTGCATTAACACCCTCACGTCGGTTTTGAACCGCTTGCCCATAAATGAAGACTGAGAAGTACATGATCTCAAGGGCTTTGTTCTGTTCTTGAAAAACAGCTCATGTCAATGTTTGGGCCATAATTAAAATCTGGGAGCTTTAGCTACAAATAAGGACGCTCCAGAACACCCCAGGACTCACTGCTCATTAGTCAACAGAACCAGAGATGGATGCCAGGCTGTTCCGAGCCCTTCAGGACACAGAGGGGCTGCTGGGGAACAACTGCCAGCTCTGGGAAATACTCCCAAACTTCTTCCAAGCAAATTGGATGCAACTCCTTGCCACGTGAAGGTGTTGAATTTTTCCTCTGAAATGAGTCGTGTGCTCAGAAAGGTTGACCTGTACTCCCAAATATTCTTTGGTGTGGAATTGGCCTTTAAGGTCAGCACAAACCACAAAATCTGAGAAGATCTAGTAACTTCTCGAGTATTATTCATCAGCGTCATCCTTCACTTGAAGGCTGAGCTAATTTTAGGATGATACAGTCAACTAAATACAAGGATGATTACGCAGATGCAAGATTTGGGACCATAGAAAATCATGGCAACTCTCCTTCTACCCAAATGTTAGTCCTACCTGCCATAGGGTATTTTTCTTTGGAGACTCATCTTCATTCTGATCCTCCATCACTGACGTGTTCTACGAAAAAAAAAAGGCAAGGCATTACTTCAATTTTTATTCTATTTCAATTCCTTGCTCTACAAGCATTACAAAAAAGCAAATCAAGTGAACAGATAAAATTCATTTTCCCAGTGAACGGAATTATCCAAGATTTCTGGCCACAAAACCTGGGTATTATAAATAAATTCCTCTTTTAACTGACATGTTTATCAATTCCATTTACTGTAAAGATAACTCCCCAACCCCTCTTCAATTTCCTTTGACAGGTTTTCATGCAGCCTTTCAACGCTCTTCTCACTGGGAAATAAATTCGCTTGCATCCTACTCAAGCCAAAGTAATTAAACCTGTCAAAGTAATCAACCAGCACTTTCTGTCAAAGTTAAGATGCATACATCTAGTTGAAAAAAAAAAAAAAAAAGAAAAATAGCACTATACAGCACTTGCATGCAACAGAATATGGGGTTTTTCCCAGCGCTAGCTCAGCACAAGGAGGGGCTGCTCTGTGCACAGCGGCTCTGCGTTCCCTGTCCTCACCCTGACTTCATTTCAGGGCTCTCCCCACATCCCAACTGCTCCTCCCCACTGTTTTCTTCCCTTTTGTTCCAGAACAAGAGATGTCAGGATTTCTAGAAGCGTTCAGCCGCGGATGTTGCTTTTAGAGCTTACCTCGGCTTTCCAAAATCTTTCACTCATTTCTTCCCTTTTTGTTTTTTAATGGTCTGCTCCCTTTTGCTGTCCGGACCACAATTCCCGTCGATTTCTCCCCGCTCGCCGGTACCCACCCCTGGGCAATTCCTGCTCATTTGGCCTCGCAGCACCCCTGTCCTCCCCATCACGGTGCCCAGGAGACACCCGCTGACCGGCACAGGCCTGTCACCAAAAACTGCACGGCTTAAAACCTTATCTGGACTTATTTCAGCCTGCTCCCCCTCCATCGGCTGCCTCAGCAGAAGGAACAAGACACTCAAGTAAGACACACGATGGAATAAGTCACATAATTCCTTTACTCCTGCCATCACATATTATGGATTAACCCATTAGTAACGACATGCACGCCCCATTTAAAACACAATTCCATCTCAAAGCATTCACCACTTCATCTCCTCCTTTTTCTCGCATAAGGGATGTATTGCACTAAAAGCAGAAAACCTGAAAAATTAAGGATATTACGCCTACAGGTCAGCCTTCCTCCCCTCTGCCTGCCTACACTGCTCTGTCTGAAGTTTACCTGGAACCCTCTTCTTCCTTGCATTTAGATATAAAAAAAACCAAACAACCACCCATGCATCACACAGACAAAAGATTACATTATAAAACCTATGCCCACTGGGTGATGGAAAAACTCGAGTCTATCTGGTTATGACACACATGACAAATACAAGCCCAGGAGGTGGCTTAGTGGGGAATCCAAATATGGACAAAGGCAGGAATGGTTTTGTGTTCCTCCACAGATAGGGGTATTTTAGTGTTTCTGGCCGTCATAGGACAGTAACACTGGAAAAGTAAACCGCGCTTTCCACATTTTCCAAACGCTACTGTGGTGAGGGCCACTGCAGCTGTTGAGAAGTGCACACCGGTCAGAACCGGCACTGTCACCCATGTGTAAACGACCCGTGACCGATGCTCCGGGAGCACAAACTGGTACCCAACTGCCCCACACCAGCAAACGTAACTCCACAGAACTACACAGGGGTTTTCTGGGTTTATTTGAAATTTGAATGTGTAGAAATACGCATTGCAGCGATTATGTGTTGTTAACGGTGTTCTCAAGTAGTACGCGCTTAAATGAGTAAGGAATGTCTCATCCCCTTTTGCAGTTGGAAGATAAATATATGCACGGATCCTGCGGGCTAGAGCAAGGAACAGGAGTTCTCATTGAGCATGGGGTCAGCACATTCGGCAGAAAACCCATACGGTATCGATTTAGCCCCAAACAAACTTCCCTTCAGCAGCTCGCGGTGAGGCTCTGCCATTGCTTTCTTCTGCTCCTTTACGGGGAAACATCTCAGCGATCACGTAGGCTGGGGAGGTCGCCTAAGAGCTGTCTCCTAAACGTTATATCTAGGAATATATGATAAACCTAGAGCGGGGCAGCACTGTAACATGCAGCATGCAAGGACACAACACCAAAATGACCCGACTTCCACACAAGGCTGCAGAGCAAGCTTGTTTTATCTTCCTAATAAATTCACTCTACTTCTGCATTAAACACTTAATTTGGGGGGTGATTCCGCAGCTCACATACATCCTAAATCAAGACTCTGATGCGCCTCTAAATCGCCTAGCCTACGAACCAAAGGCTAAAAGATGATGGGGTGGATCCTGTCCTGTCGTCTGGAAAAAGCAATTAGACAACTCTAATCTGTCCCGTACACCCACAGCACGCGGCAGAGGAAGAATTTCAAAATTCCTCGCGGCTGGTGTCACCAGTCCTTCCCCCAGCTCTTGTGCAAGTGGGACGACAGACAGCGATAGACATCTCCACATCCAGCTCTTCCCTTCCCTCAGCCCGGACCTGGTTATTAACATTTCCCCACCCACCCCGTGCAGAAAGCTCCCATCCCGCCTGCCTCCGCCGCTCTCAACAGCAGCTTTAAAGTGGATTTAACATGGATTTAACTCCATTTCTCCACAGCTCAGCTGCCGAACAGCATCGAGCCTTGATGCAATGAGCTCTCATCCAGTTCCCCGCAATACGACTGACCTGCAGGCTCGGAGAGAACAGGTGTGATTTTTTTACCCCCATAAGCACAATAGCCTAGCAGCTTCTCAGAGTGGAATTGATCCTGGCGATAAATTCATTTTTTTTCCAGAAATTCTTGTTAAGTTGCTCAGAGCTCTTGCAAAAGTAGAATGCTATTTCCAAGCAGCTGTCGTTCCTTAATTAGCCAGCCTGGAATAAGCGCTTTCCACCCCAACTGGGAATGGCAGCAAAGTGATAACGATGTGTCTGAGCAGAGACGGTTTCCCTTGCCTTATACTTGTTACAACCCAACTGAATAAAGTCACGGTGAGAAAAGCCTGTCCTTATTTTCACTAATAAGCTGTAGAATTTAAAAGCTTGTTTCATGTAGATTTGCATCCCATATTCCTCGCCCAGTTCTGCAGTAACTTCCAGCTTTCTTTAGTCCTTCTCTCCACAATACCTCAAGGTCTTTGGGATTTCTATTAAATGCAGAAGAACACGGCAAACAGGTTCAAAAGTTGCTTGAGGAGAAAGAGGTACTGACAAGCATCACTACGCAAAGCTCATTTCCTTTGGAGATTATTAAAAATCTGCCAAAATAAAACCAACCACGAATGATCCCCAAAGGCAAAAACTTTGTAGGTATCATAAAATTTCATCAATCACAGTTTCAATTAAGATACTTTAGATACCCGATAGCAACTAAAACTGGAATCTCAAGCCTAATAGTTCCACATGCGTATGGTCCTATGACATCAGGTGCAAAAGCAGGTTTTTCTGCAGAGGAACAGCACTCAGCCTGCAAGGCTCATCTCACAAGATATATTAAAAAGCCGCATCTTTTCTAACAGAAATCTATCAAACCTGTAGGGCTAACCAGATTTCCAACGCATTTTTCTTAGCTATAGGCTTGGGTTTGCATGGCGCTTCGGGACTCGGGAGTGCCTGCAGTCCCTTAATTGACTCTGAGGAGGATCAGCGCGGCGCGGCTTTGTTCTTTAACCCACTTTGAGCTCCAGTATCGAGGGAGCAATTACAGAGGTGACGGCAGCAACCCTGGGAACTGGGACACGACACCCCGGGAGCAGCGACGGTCCCGCGCAAGGAAGACAACAACGCCAGGTTCCTTCAGCGAGGGTTTTCCTTACCAAAGAACGGACTCGCCGGACACAAAGGATGGACAAAATTAGACAAGAGCTGTGCTACCTCAAAAAAGAAAAAAAAAAAAGAACAGCAACCTTCAATTTTTATATTTTCAGCTATAATGAAAGGGAAAGTGATAGAAAACAGCAACTTCCATTTCCCACTACCCTTGAGACCACACCAGTACTGCTGATCTGCATTAAAGAGCAAGCTGAGTCTTGAAAAACCTAATTTCCGAGAAAATTCCCACTCACCAGAAAACATACCAGGAAATTTCAGTGAAAATTACAAAACAAGCAAAACTAATCAAAACAGCTCGGCTAAACAGGCTCTGATCTTTAGCAAACTACATCTACACCTGCCTTTAGAGAAGCTGAAGGATAAAAAAATAACGAATACATACTGGGATATCTCGAAGTCAAACATAGCTCTGTATGCTCCAGCTGCCTCCCGAAACCAGCTCTGCCAGCGCAAGGACTGCCCAAGGCATTAATGACACGTTGGGCAGAGGAATCCAGCATCCCACGGGACAGCTGGACCACAGCAGTGGCGCGGAAACCGGGCAAGGGAACCATCTTCAGCATCTAAAAGCGACGAGCACGTGTCCCTCGTGGCTCCCTGCTTTTCATACAGCCAGAAAGCACCCAAATGCCTTAAAGCGTTTCAAAATGAATGCAAGTCTCTCCTCAGGGGGGCACGGTCACCGTTTGCTAAGCCAGGAAGCTGTTGAAGGGTGTTTATTAACAACATCTTGGTACTCGATCAGGGATAGGAGGGATTTTCGTCTTTTAGCTGCTGAGCCTACCGTAGCACAAACACTCCATGAAGCTGGAGAACCACTAAAACTGCACAAGATGTGAATCAAATCTTCCCGCAGCAAGGGCCAAACCCCTTCCTTATCACATCCCTCAACATCTGTACATGCCAGGCTGCAAAGAAACACAAAAATCCCACGGTGCTTCCAAATGCCAGGTCAGAAATAGGCGGTCACAAAGTTTGCTTGTCCTAAACACCGCAAAGATTCAGCACTTAAAAAAAAAGTCTTCAGAAGCACCATCATAGGCTCTGTATGGAGGAATGACATAAAAGATTCCCGTATCAAAGGAGCAAGAATAAAAAGGTACGGAAAGTCATTCCGATCCGGGCAGTAAAGATGTTTGGTTCACAGAGATGACAGCAACAACGCTACGGCTTTAACCTCACTCCAGTTGCCTATAGAAAAGAGCCCCTTGCAATATTTCTCCAGTAATTATGTAAAAAGATGAAATATGCTCTTTTTTTTAATTTAGTGAGGTAATCAAGTCATACCTTTATTAAATAAAATCCCTTGAGAAAAGTAGGAAACGCAGCCCAGAGCCAAATCATTTTCCCAACAAAGAGTTTCTGAAAAATCTTTGATGGTAGATAATAAACTCGATCCACTGCCCACAGTCACTAAAAAGCGCTACGAAAACGGAGCTCTAAGGCTTAGCAAGCTAAACTCGACTCAGTTTTAAGCAGTCGTGCAAGGAACAGAGCTGGGCTTGAACGTTCTGGGTTCCTTCCAACCCCAGATATTCCCCAATCCCAGCTTCAGCGGTAACTGCTGACCATGGACATGTCTATATTTGACACCTGTACTAGTAACTGCTTGTTTCAGCTTAAATTAAACTATTTCTGCAAGCACTAGGGATCGGCTCAAATTAAGCTCAATCCGCTTCATTTCTTACCTAGCTAGCTGTTCTCCCAGTCGCCAGGTTTTATTTTAGTGGCGTTATTGCTGGAAGTTCAAACAAAAATACACTTGAAATACTAAAAGAGTCTCCCAAGATTCAACAGCTGAAGGCAAAATTAGAAAAAAAAACACCATACCCTCATACCTAAAATAAGGTGTCGTTTTTATTTGGCTTCTGAGTAACCACAGAAAAGCCTGCAGGCAGACAGGGTGAATTCAGAGCCAGCAGTTACCCAGTTTGTGTTTAAAGTCACTCGAAACAACCATCGCCATTTGACCACAAGTTGTAGATGTGATGTTTTGAAGAGATACCTGATGCTCTCACACACCCCGTTGGACACCTCTCTAGGACCTACTTTTAAGGAGGTTTTGTCCAGATCAGTAAATCGCCAAACCCCAACAGTCGCCTGTTCCTGTATCTCTGCTCAGAGAAAGAAAATCTCCACTCATTCTTCACCTAAATGTTCCAGAATGGTTATTTTTGCCGCTTAAAATAATACAAGCAGGTACTAAACACGTTGTAGCATGTTTAATCACTAATGCTTTGATGATTGGCAATTAGTAGCAGTATTTGAACTGTTTCTAAAGTATCTGTCTTCAACCTTAACATCATTACAAAATTAACTTGCAGGTCTTCTGTAAATACGTAAATGCCTATCTCTTAATAACCATTATGTCTGGCTTAACATGAAGTTAATCTCCGAAGCCAGCCCAGCGTGGCCTGTGTCCACTGAGGACTAAACTACCCAACTTGTTTCTGAAATGAAGTTACACACAAAAACGACCGAGAGTTCAGAATGAGATGGGGAGGATGCTTTAGATCCACCAGCCAATTCAAGTCATCCGCGGCTTGGGGGGGGGTTATTTAGTATATTTATGTTTGTAAATAAGTTGTAAAGAAATAAATTTTGTAAATAAATAAAATTATTACTTCTTAGAGGCGGGCTTACCCCAACAGGTACTGCGGGATCACGGCTAATATGTTCTGTGCGGAACTGTTCCAAACACACCCTCACTCTCATTTAACAGGATTTCTGTGTGTCTGGAGCACAGAGTCAGTCACCACAACCTGCTGCTTCCATCCGAGATCCATACGTTGTATTTACAAGGACAACGAGCACCGAATTGTGGAATTGTACAACTGGCTGACTCATCCCTGCACCAGTGCGAGGACCGAACCGCGACCTGCAAAACCTGCACGTCACGCAAAATATTTCGCTGAATATAAATATGTCAAGCCCCACGGATATTTATATTCCGTCGCTTTCTCTATGCCCACCCCTCAAAACAGAAAGTACGAGTTTTGTGCAGAATCAGCTTACTAAAAAAAGGGCAAACGCGGTTTTTGGTTGAGACAGGCAAGGTCTGGGGGCTGTGTTAAGCCTCGCTGGTTTCCACAATGTCTCTTTGCTCAGCTCAAGCTGGTATTTGAAAAACTTTCAATCATTAACTATAATAACACTTAAGAAATGGGAGGTTATGCAGGAGCAGGCAGCAGCCAGGGCAGGCACAAGTCCCGCTGCAGCGCCTCGCCTGAGCTTTACCGAGGTCGATTGTCCAAGCAGCCCTTCCCCAGCCCAACGCCGGTTTAATTCTCTCTCCAGTTCACAAGCTTCACTCTCCTTGTTCTTCAGCTGTCTCAGTTCGTGCCTTTCTGGAAGGTCCCTCAGCCTTTCGCGCAGATTCGGGATGTGTACGGTACATTCACAAGCCACGTTCTCGCCCAGAGCGGAAAAAATCTCAACACTTCACTAGGATATTAAAGCACTTATTAGGTTCATCGCTGGCATCACTAAAGCACCTCAGAATTAACTTTCACAACTCTAGAGCATGAATACCCCCAAAGAGAAATCCTTTCCACCTGCAAATAAGCATTTTAACAGTAAAATATTTATATCAGAAATATGGCTATGACAGACTGGCTGTAGAAAGGTAAAGAGACACTAGGAACAAGATACTGTTGTGGGGTTTTTTTGGTTTTGTGGGGTTTGGTTTTTTAAATTAAGAGAAGTTACCGCAAGTTCTCAGCTACAATTACTATTATTGGTTTTGCACTAACAATAGTGCTAATGGTTCATCTAATTTATTTTTCCGCATAAAATTATTTAGGTAGAACCTATAGGCACTTCCAATCTTAAGGCATCACGAAGTAAAACAGTTTTTCCTCTGCACATTTAAGACTCAAGGGAAACTTCAAATCGTGTTACCTGCACAGTGAATTCACTGAAACTACTAAAGTAAATACAATGAATTTTCGGAGCTTCCACTGCATCACAGACACTTGCCCCACGCTACATATTTGTTCTGACCATTTGCACCTACAACTATACCAAAAGCTACCCGAAATAACTGGAGTTTGCTGGGCAGTTCAGAGGATTGGATATGTCAAGCTTTTTTGGTATAATGGAAACAGTAAGTAGTATATGCTACCTGAGAAACCATCTCAATACCTTGTGAAGAGTCCATTTAGTTTTTATTTCCCATATTAAAAAAAAAAATCACAAACTAAAACTTCAGAGGAAAATACTGCCTAACAATTAGAGTAACTTTTCTCCCAGAGCAGAAGCAAAGAAACCTCTTCACATTCCCTCATCTATTCATTTAAAAGATTTGTAAAAGGAAAATAAGCTACTTAGAAAATCGCCTTTCAGCGCTGATTCTTCCAACGAGTCCATCCAGCAGACCGGAGGAATCGAAGCACAGAACCAGCAGCCGACTGCAGGGACCCCACAACAGCCAAGGCGTTTAGAACTCACCGATGTGTCCCTAAAACCCACTGTTCTAATCCGCACTCGCTTCCAAAGCCCTGGACCAGCTCACGCACACCCACAAGCCAAGTGCTTCCCATGGAGCATCATTTCCAAACACGTGCTTGTGCGGTCTGGACAAGGCAAAATTCAAATTATTAAGATGCTTCCTGGCGTCCAGCGCTGTGTCCGAAAGCTCCAAGTTGTACCTTTTTCTCTGCATTATGTTCATGGGTAAACAGGGCTGATAACACCGTTCTCCTCTACACAACTAATAGGCCCGTTTACAGTATTTCAGATTAAAGGTAGGATAAGTAACATCCCAGAAGAAAATTTCAGGCTAAGCTAGTAATTAGATGACTTTGGATTCATCCAAAATAAATTAAGCTATGTTAAGATTAACTACAATTGCTGCTTGGTGCAAAGTTAAACTACTCCAAGGGTTATTCCCGGAGGGAATTGAGGTTCCGCTCTCTGCTGTTGGTTCCATATGAAGCTGGATGAAGGACGGGACATTAATGAGCATCAGAAACACAGACACTGCAGCCCAGTAAAGATCCACATCATTAAGCCATTTCTTCCAAACCAAATCAATTTTTTTTTTTCATATCCACTACCACTTAACAATTGCACTGATGCTTATCACCTTTTTCTTGCCCTGAGACCCAAAAAAGATTTGCAACCCTTTAACCCTCAACTAAAACAATGAAACGGAACAGAAGGAAGAGAAGCCACGGACATGTATGTTTTTTTTTTTTTCTGCCATGCATTTTCTTTCATTTTTCTAAGAGCAGATTCCACTTGTTCTTCTTCTACATCCCCCATTGCTTTCCCTGGCCACCAGAACTACGTCACAATTTATTCTCATTCTTTGGTTTTTGCTCTGCCCCAAGGATCAGCAAAACTTTTAACCAGATTTTGAAGAGGCTTCTACACAAACTTTTCTGTAAAAGTTATTAAAAGGTTACTCAGAAAACCCTGAGGAGTCTGAAATAAGAAAATTGCAGTAACCGTCAATTATTTGTCTTTGACAAAATAGAAGGTATTTGCATACAAAAGAAATCTAGAAAAAGAAGTCACCACAATGAAAAATTCAATAAAACTAAATCCTAAAACCAGTCAGCTACTCCAAGAAAGAATCTCATGCTGTTCTAAGTCCAGTTTTTCCTCCAAAGACATATGGCAACGTATTCCAGATTGGGCAACTCATGAAACTGTATCAATCCATCATAACTATTCAGGAAATCCTCACCACTCTTTAATTGTCAGAAACACGACCTTTTGCTTATACACAATTTCAGTGTGTTTTTGTAATTGCTGATACCCAAGAAACCAAAAACCCAGAGCAAACCTTATCTCAAAAAAGACTAAAACTTCAGCTCAAGAAAAAAGCCTTCAAATAATGCAAGATGTTAAAAAAAAATACCCAAATCAGTTTTTCCAATAGCCATTCAGCCTTGCCTGGGGTTAGGCACACACACTGCATTCCAGTGCTGATTTCATCTAGGTGTTAAAAGGAATGTGTGAGAGCATAACTTAGATTTCACATGATATATACGTCTAAATGCTGCCCCTAAAATTTCAAGATACAGTTGATTAACACAAAAAGCGCATCATGCTCAGACTCTACAGAACAGGATTTGAGAACGGAACCGTCACCCAGTGCCTCAGGTTCCTCTTTCTGCCAGATTATTTTTAATCTCTATCACATCAGCGACTTACTTGACGTTACAGCAAACATCTCGTAGTGGCGTAAATGCCTCCCACAAGCTGCACTGGGGCTCAAAAAGAACCTCATACGTCCTGTAGGACGACGGAAAAGTCTCCAGAGCAAAACGACGCCAACCCCTTGGCAGCAGGCATCCCACATTTCTATTATTCAAGTAGCAAATTCCAAGGCATTTGGCCTAATTCTCATCATTTTTCCCCAAAACACATATGTACATAGAAGCTTGAGACTTGCGGATGGCTTTTGCTCTAACGACCTGAGCTAAGCGCACAGAATTACACTTGGATTCTTGTAGCATCGCAGGAAATATTTTTGCGGTGTTATATGGCTTGAATAAATGCTCTGGTTCAAGTATCTTCAAGAGCAGACAAAAGTACAACGATTTTCAAAGTGTGCATTCAAATTCTGCAACCATATACACAACTTTAAAGACATCTTCACTTGATCCTTGTTTAAGTGATTTTTTCAAGCAGGGCATTTAATTATTAGCTACAGAATAACTCAGAGAACTTTTATTCATTAGTAATTTTTAAGTCCACTTTCATTCATTAGCAATTTTTTTAAATTTCCTTTTTTTTTTTAATTTTTCTCTCCAATTTAAACTCTTAACAGCCCTAACCCATTTAGTACAATGACATTCAACATTTATCAGTTACAACACGCATGGAAAAACAGCTGAAGAGTCCACAGACATGCCAAAAGATGTTTGCATTCATACACTTTATAGTAAATATTTAGCAGCTTATTTATTCAAAAATAATATAAAATTAGAACAGAGGAAGGAAAAAAAAAAAGGCACAACAGGTTAGAAGTGTAGTCTGGATCATTCCTAAAGTCTGGCTTAATAATTGCATCAAAAACTGTGGGAGAACATGCGGAATACAAAAAACAGAATTAAACAGAATTAAAGAGTTCAGGTTCAAGAGCTCAGAGTTGCTGCAAATACCACTGTGATGCCACCGACCACAACTCGATCCTCCCAAAGCAAAAGGGTTGGGATGAACACGACCTACATTATTTCTCTAAGGGCAACAAAGTCAACTCAAACTCGTGAAGCATCCGCAAAATCCACCCGTCCAAAGCACCAAGAGAAGCAATGCCTCTCCGTCGCGGGGCTTTGCAAACATGACTATTTTGCCATCGAAATATTATGCAAAGGAGTAAAAGGTTTCGGTCGCGGCTCCTTTTCTCGCCGCTGTGCCACCTTCGCCATACTCGACAGACACGTGGCGGTAGCGCACGCTCAGTCCTGCGGATGGGTTTGCAGGCACCGCCCTACCCTTGACTCCGACGCCGCCTCTGATTTATTTGGATGCCACCACCACTTCAAAGGATCACGCAAACCAAACCATTTACGTGAAGACTCACATGTCACAGCCTTGAAGACCGACAGAATAATTCACGGGATGGAAATACAGGAGGGCCCAGGGAAACCCAGGCTGCTAAGCACCTCAGGAACACAGAATAAATGTCCTTATGACGATGACTCAGAATGGAACTACTAATATTGGCAAAATCGTTATTAAGACCAGCATCAAGGCTGCTGCTTAATTCCCCATGAGCAAAGGATCTGATCCTCCTGCCTGCGACGTTTCTGGTAAGAAGTCTGCGAGTGCTGGGTGAGCACACTGCACACATGCCATTTCAACCTTAGTGGGAAATATTTGATTTTATTTTTCTCTTGCCTTGAAAATTCCTCCCTAGGAAATAGATGCAAGGAAGAGGAGTATACGAACTCTACCTGGCCCAGACTGTCTTGCCTTTCCTTCTCTCCTAAGCAAGCCGCCGTTCCCTCCCAGCACAATACAGCACTACTAGAGGGCAGGCAGAGAGCAGTGCACGTTATTCACAGATTTCTTTGCACCCAAACAGGATCAGACAGCAAAAAAAACCCCGTTTTTCAAAGGAGGTTGAGAAAGCAGAAACACGAAGGTGTAGCTAACAACACCTCTCCCCTTGGAGACGCAATCACCTGCAGGTGCATTGAAGAGGTATCAGGAATAGCCGCTCCTGCCCGCTACTTGTGACATACATTAAGCGTGGTATTAATGCATTAGCTTTTCTGAGGAACATAAATTTATAATTGAAATTATGCTTATCTGTAGCAGCTACAAAGAACAGCTCTGGATCTACTGAGGCAAGGACTAGCATCTTGTGTTGATAGATGAATCCATCACCAAAAAATGTACTTGCCCCCTCAGGGACATATCCTTCCCAGTCAGAAAGACGATAGATTGTGATCTCTGAATGGTACAAGAGAGAAAAACGAGCAAAAGGCAGGCTAGCAAGTGACCCGAAGGAATAAGGACCGGATCTCTAAGCTCATGTTACTTTTTTACAATTGGAAGTCCCTTCTGCAGCTGACAGCAGTTTAGTGAAATATCTCAAGAGGGAGTCACATCACCACTTCCTCCTAATCTCTACCATAAAGATTATTAAGTGAATTCGCAACTTTTTAATACTGGCAACTTCTAGAGAAAAGAAAAATGTGGGAGAACTGCCCACCGACTAACAGCCGCAGGTGAAATCACTGGAGAAGCCACTCGGAAAGAGAAGCAGGCTCCTGAAAGGGGTCACTCTTCTGTTCGAGCAAGTTTGGGGATGAAATGTGTGATGCTCAGTGCTCTTTAAAAACCGCTGAAAACAAAGGCTGAAAAAAGAGAAAGCACTCGTATTTATTAAAAGGGCGGGAACCAGCGGCAGCCGCAAGGGACAGACGGACAGCGTGTCCGGGGAAAAGCAGGAACCAAAACTTACAGACTGACTTCACTTGAGAGCCTCCTGACGTCAGGGAACGCAGTTCTGCTCCTCAGCGAAGGAAACCGAAGAGGAAGAGCTCTAGTTTGTGGCTCAGTACTATCTCACTGGCAAAGTTTAAAGTAATCGGTAGGTAATCACTCTCTCCTACTTAAAAATAAACAGTATGAGTTGACCCAATAAAGAGAAGGTCTCTGTTCCTGCCCCTAAGTAAGAACAGGCTTAGTTAATAATTAAAGTCATAAAATTGAAAGCACTCAGATACACAAAGGATGGCTGGAAAAAGTGCTTATCATACCACTTTCCCTCAAATAATAAAGCACGCTTAGAAAAACAACAATCCCTGCATTTTACATTTCCTTATCCCGTCGGGGCCTAGGCCAAGAAACGAGGCAGGGCCGTGACATTGGGCAGCTCCGCAACAAGCGGCGGCCACCGGAGGAGCCCGCGGCCCCCAGTTTGGGGCATTCCAGTACCAGAAATGCACTGGGATACTGGAGCGTGGTCTGGCGGAGACAACCAAGGTAGTCGGGGACCGGGGCACAAGAAAGAAATTTAAAAAAAGAAGGGGTAAAACGCAACGTTACCCTTTGCAAAATGTTTGCAGTGTACCAATATGTGCAACTAATACCAAACGGAGCTGTCGCGTTGGTCCTCAGAGTCTGCAACACACACATATACCAAGAACTAAAAACCCAAAAGATATTACGAGAAACTGCTGAAAACAAAATCCAAACCGCTATTAATTTTGAGAGGAGACTCCAGCTTCAGCCAGAAGAAAGAACAATACTGGGAAGCGCTGCTGCTGATTAACAGAGAAACTGGAGATTTTTACCCTACAAACTGGGGAATTCAGGCCATGCCACTGCACAAAAAGGCCCCAGGCCTATTGCACAGACATCTGAACTGCTTCTACAATACCATGCTTGGTTTTAAAGCTTTCTGTCTCAGAAAGAAGACTATTTAAAATAGAGCGACACGCACAGATTATTCAGATATTGGAGAGACATTCTGTTTCTTTAAAGAAAAGGAATCAAACATGCACTTCTTTTTAATGGACCTGTTGGACTGTTTCCAAAAAGAAATGGTAACAGTCGCCCTGTTTTGAGGCAAAAATACCAGAAAACATGTCAAAGAAGTATTTGTAAATGACTGCAAACCTAGCAGAAGAAGCAAAGCAGTTGTCTGGCTGTGACAACTCATTTTAACAGCTGCACAGAATAACATTTTCCGAAGGATGCCGACTACACAGCGACAGGCTATTCATCATCTTCTGATTCACGATTTCATGCACCGTAGGAAAAGGTTTTAGCAGAATGCATTTACTGCACTCATTGTCATTTTAAGAACACCGCATCGTGTCCGTGTCTGAATTCGTACCGTGAAAAAAGGATGATGAAGTTTCCGTGTCAATAAATCACAATTCTTAGTTTTCAAATACAGTTTTTTCCAACTATAGTTTCTGTTGTAGTACTTTCTTCTGATATCTGAATAGAAACATCAACCAACAGAAGCTCAAAATTAGTAAAGAGTGACAAATAGAAGCTTAAGCAAGTGAAGCCTAAATTGTATCCTAACAATAAATAGAAAGCTGAACGTCCTTCTGTCTCAGCTCAGCTGTGCTGACACTGAGATCCCTTCTTGCTAACAAACCATTTCCTGTGCAGGGAATGCTGTTGTAAGGAAGAAATATTAAAACCCTAATGCTCCAGAACTCCACTTGCCACTGACAAACAGCAAGTGCTTCTGAACAGTAATAAATTCTCAATCGGTCAATTCAAAAGGCTTTTAAGATCGTATTTTTGTGAAGACAAGTTCCGGCTATGGAATATAAACCAATACACCCCCGTCTTAATCTATAAGCAGGAATGAGAACGGCAAGAACTAAGTGAATGGCACCTTTCTACTGCTCGTCCATCAGCGGGATACGTGGTGTAAGAACAGTGGGCAGCCTGTTCCAACCCTCTCCGTGAAGAATTTTTTCCTAATATCCAATCTAAACTTCTCACACTGGAAGCGAGTTTATTGTTCCGGTAGCGACCGAGTGCTCTGTTAAGAGTTTCCGAGCTGCATCCCCATGTGTGAACGTCAAGAGAAGAGCAGGACACTACATACAAGTAAGCTGAAAACATTAGCAACAAGAAGTGGAAACGTATAGAAAAAAATCCAACATGTGGTGGGGAGGGGGTCTAAATAAGCAAGAAAAACCTAAGCAGAGTTTTAGAAGAGAGTCACAATGATCGCTCTAAAAAAAGTCAAGGAAAAGTGTAACTGAATACAAGTAAACAAGTTGGTCGAGCAGTATTTGGTTACCAGGTTAATTTCGTTACATCTACCTAATAATTTATTCCCCAAGCCTTATTTCATCACAGCCTACATTATGCAATAACTCCAAGCGATGTTTTGAGTGCTTATCTCCTGTTCCCTAATGATCATTGGGAGGTGTCTCCGGACAGAACCGAGAGCCCCGGACACTCTTCTGTGCGCGACAGCCCCGGTGGAGCTATTGCCCAACTCAGTGTGGCAAAACGCGTTGAGAACCACAGCAGCGCTTCACGAGGACGAAGCTGCGGAAGGTGATGGATCCATATGGTTCCATTAAACAACTGGTAATAGAGCCAGTTTCCCTACACAGCTAATTAAGAGACCAACTTTTACTCTTGCAGTCAAATCCATGTCAAACAGAGGATGAAAACAGTAGCTATTTGAATCCAAGTGTGCTCATAACGGTAAGCTCCTCGGTACAAAAACATTATTAAAGATAATTAAATAGTTAAAAATAAGGCCTCAATCTAAAACAGTTTCAAGTATTACAAACTGGCATTTAATATATGCCTTTCAATACAATAATAACAAGTAATAACAAGTGTCAAGGACTTTCTTTCCAAATAATATTAATTACGCTAAAAAGCAGAACAGATGAAAACAAACTTCAAGTGCTACAAACACGGATAAATATTTTTTAATAAATTATCTATCTCCCTTTTCCATTCACTAACAGCTCACAGAACACAGAAATCCAATCTCAGCAAGCTACAGGAACTACATGGGTATTGCACCGCATGAGAAAAACCACGGAGCACAGAGCCGGGCTGGGGCTGCAGGGCTGGAACGCTCCTCCAGCCCACTGGCATCAGGGGATACCTGCTTTTGTGTTCCAGCTTGACTTCAGAAGAGCCTCCTTATGTTTTATGATTGCTAACACCACTACGGGAAGGCAAGCTAAACCTAATCTCCGCTTTCTTCTTTTAGACTGGCAGCAGGTTACTCTTGAAGCCCAAATGGCCGAAAAAGCGCTAAGGTTGAATAAGAGCTTCCCAAAGAAATTCTACAAGGCCCTTGATTTAAGACTAGGGTTGTTTGGGGTTTTTTCCCCCCTCTTTCTGGTCCATTCACTAATTACCTGTACAGATAACACACAGATAACAGATAAAACTCCCAGATAATTTCTGTGTATCACTGAAGGGCTTCTGTATTTCCCTTCTTAAACTTCCTAACCATCATCATTACGCTAATGGAATGTGCGCTACAGAACAAAGATCTCCTGGTATATATGTCCTGTCTGTTTGTACACCTGGGCTTATAGCTCAGGAAACAACGAAGGGCAAGTCACGGTACCAAAAATTAAAAAAAGGGGAAAAGCAGCTGGTGCCACTTTCACTTCCGAGTTCCCATTTGGGCATCACGGAGTCACACGCCTGAAAGGAGAAGCTTTTTCTTAAAAAAAAAATAAATAATAACCTCCCACAGATCCTTCTAAAAGATTCAAAAAACGTGACTTGCAGTTCTACAAATCTCAGAAGCTTTTTCTTAAAAAGCCTTTAAGAAAACAAAAACCCCACCAGCTTAGACAGTGCGGTTGTCCTTGCAGTGACGTACTTTATGACTAACAGTTGTTAGCCCTGTCAGCTGTTACTGTCATATAGTTTAAAATGTTCTGGGATTGCTAAATTCCTGCAGGCGCACAGAACAAAAAGCCTACACAAATTAAGTGGTGCTTCAAATGCGGTTTTCATGAAATCTAACAGATCTGTAACAACTCCTGAAAACAATACGGGTTTGAGAGATTCTTCAAAGCGACACATCCTGACATAACAGCTGCATTAGCTATGGCTTTTAGATATGTCACCACATCTGTGTGATAACAGGTTTCCAAAAATCTTGTGTATCAAGCAGTGCGTTCAAGAACTGCTTTGTATTTTATCCTGTAATCAATATTATCAACAGAAGTTTGTAATACAATGTATTCTGCGTCAATTAATCTACCACCCAGCCTGGTCTGAGGTTTCACCTGTTCAGTTTATAGTTAACTACTATGTATCTACTGATAGGTACTGTAACAGAGAGAGAAAAGTTTTCATAATAAATAGATTTACTATTATTTCAACTGAATACAGATTTTTTTTTTTTCTATTTGTAATATTGTTTTAATAAACAATTCAGTTAGGAAAAACAAACCAACCAACACCCCAGTTCATTTGCCATGATGTGCTAACTGATGAGAAATTTCCAAAAAGCCGATTTCTAAGAAACTTGGGGCAGTTCTAAAGGTCTCAGTCACCATTAAGCAGCCCTTGCAGTTCCCGGGGATTTGTGGACACACAGCCCTCGCCTGCAGCGGGGACCTGAAATTGGGAAAGATTCCCCCAGCCTGATGAGTCTTTTTGCAATTCGTTGCCTGTGTATCCAGCAGCCAACCCTCCCCAAGGCTTGTAGCCCACGAACCAAGCTCTACACCGACCATTTAAACACCAGTTATTAACAGCAAAGCTGCTCCCACCCTGAAATACTTCTCCACCTGTTAAATACAGTTAGGCCTAAGTCACAAATTCAAAAGCCAGGTGGAGAGGAGGTAAAAAAATGAAGCATGAAAGCGTAGGATCGCAACGCCAGCTCTGTGGCCCAGACAACAGCAAAGCAGCCGCGGATCCGAGCTCCAGGGTCCAGCACCAAACCTTGAAAGCCTCAGCCCAGCAGGCCCAGCCAACCTGCTCCCACCAGCACTGCCCACCAGCAAACACCCACCACCAGCTGCTGAGAAATCCTGCCATGCTCTCTGGCCACCGACAAGTTGGGTCCCAGGAGAAAAAAATGTGCAGAATTCCCACCGAACAAAGTTCTATTTTACTTTTCCGATGAGGGGGTGAATGCTGAGGATCAGGGAAAGAAAGCAGGAAGATCTTATATTTGAACTAGTTTGTAAATATTCCCCAGGCAGACACCAAACCTCAGTGACTTAGCCCTGGCATCTACCATAACCATTATTTGGCCATGAGGTAGTGACAATTCCTATAGAATTATATTACCCGTGTATACATTTATCTTGGCCATGGTTTCCAACCCCACCCACCTTTGAAGAGTATTTAGAAGTTGGAAACATAAAGCATTCAAACAGAAAAACATGTCTGTATTTTGACAGAAATTTTGAAGGGATTTTTAGTTCTAAAACTGAAATTTGCTGGAACTCCCGTGGCCACACTTCGCAGGCGAGAGGCTTGACTCTCTAAGGCAAGACGTTCATGTTACCCAGTGCCTGAACTCAGACCGACTGCAAACAAAACTCAATTTGTTCAAGTTTTCATTCACAAGAGCAATTTTTTTTAAGTATTTGTTTTGTACACATGAGAGACTGAACCAGTGAGTGACGCCATTATGTTATAAAAGATGCTAATATTAAATAAGGTATGTTCCGGTATAAACGTTACATTCAGAAACACTTTAGGAAGTGCCACACAGTTACTATATGTTCTACATTTTCTTTCCAAGGTCAGTATCTTGCCAGTTCAAAATTGTTAACTGGTATCAAAATCTCCCCTTTTATCATTTTCAATCCCTCCCAAACCAGTGAAGAAACAGCAGCAATTCCCCCATCTATAAATTACGCAGGTTCAGCTTCAACAGTTACTGGAAGAAAAACAACAGGGAACTTGATTTTCAGCGGCCTCCTGTGCAGAGTAACCCCAGCCCTTGGCCTGCGCTTCTTAAAAATTAAGCAGCTAAGTTAACAGAGTAACCCAAAGAGCTCCAGGGCTCCATGCTCGCTATTCTCCATTCAAACATGCGCAAGGACTGTAACGTAAGGTTATAACCAGGATCACGCTTAGTAGGAAATAAAAAGCTCATCCTTTCTAAATGAAATCACACAATTATTAACAGGCTAGTCAGTTCATTGCAAGTTAAGAGAAATGGCAAAGCTCATTATGTTATTTTTTTCTTTTTGTAAATTAAATGAGAAAGCAAAACGTAGCAGGCAACATGCACAACTATGCTACTTATATCACAAGGTCAGTAAACAGGCAATAAAACACAAAAGCTGAACCCCCCCCGCAAGAGCCTGCTGTACAGAACCCCCTCCGCTGCACTCCGACAATGCAGTTCAGTAGAAGATTTCAGCAAAAAGGATGCACAACAAACATTTAGCAGACTTAACAGTTGGATTAAACAGAGTCCGGAGAGTTTTAACACAATGTTCAACAGCATAACATTTACAACAAGAAAGAAGAAAGGCACCTGGAGACATCTGACACTGGGCATGCTCTGCAGGCATCTCAGTGCGCACATGCTCTCTACCAGGTTGGAGCAGCCTAGCCACAAAGACCTGGGCACAGAACACTGCAGGGTGACAAAAAGGAAGGAAGAGAAGAAGCAGTTAGATGCCACAACAAATCACTCAAGGCAGGCAACTCATTAGTACGTTAACGTGGCTACGGATCTATGTTATCGCTACATTAAGCACAAGGTTAGCGGCCAAGGGTAAAATAACGACTGAAGATCCTTTTCGGGGAATAAGCCGTCCCTCTGTCCTACAACGAGCTGATTTTCCTCGTCTGCAACCGCTTGGCTTTAGGGCTCGGTTGAACATTTTAACTTACTACCCTTAGTACGGGGGCTGTTGGGTTTGGGCCCGCCGCTCAGCGATGCCCCAGCAGAGGTTCTGCCGCGGGGGACGGGGCCTCACCCACAAACCGCCCGCAGGGATCAGCGCCGGGGGGGTATTTTTATTATTATTATAATTTGCGGTCACCCGTGGGGAACACAAGTGCAGGAGCTTTCCACCACTGTCTCGACTTTCTCAAATCGTTCGTGCTTATTTATTTTGACAGCGAAGTCGACATTAACTTTTGAAATTACAGTCTGTACACTTGGACACTGACACAACCAAAAAAATGTATTTTTTTAGGGAGGAACAACAGCTAGCTCAGTTCAAATCACAAGACCCAAGTTCTGCTTAGTCCAGATGTGTGGTATCCTGATTAAATGGGTTATTGGGGAAAAAAAAATCTTTGTACGATCAGCTGAAGCTAAATTATACCCTAACTACATTTATTACTCGTTCTACCACCCAAGCTAGAAAGAAGCAAGCTTGATAGCAGACTCCACATTGCTGACACTAGAAGTTAGGAAAAATTAGGAAATCTTTTTTGTTCCTTTTCTGAAGAAATTTGATGCAGACAGACTCCCCAAACCTTTTCTAGCTCCATGATATTATTTCACAGTTCCTTTTAAGGACAGAATAGCACACACGCTCCACGACCATCAGATAAAGTTAGGGGAAGGATTCCATTCCTCACTATCAAGCAGCGCACAAACCCAGCTCGGGGATTTGGCACAGTCTGTGCTTTCAACATTTTTCACATGGGCTGCCTATTTAGTTCTAACAAACACTGAATCTTTAAAAGAAAACATCCCATGAAGTTTAAAGTTGAAAGCGGAATAGCTGGAGGTGAAGACTTGGAGGAAGTGGTTACTGGGCCAGTAATGAGGGGAAGGAGCCCAGAGCAACCGAAGGGGTTAAAAACCTTTTTTTTTTTTCATTTTAGATCTTAAAAATTAAAGAAAAGAAAGCCTAATATTTTCATCTCCATGCTAAGGAGACAAATTAGAGCAAAACCAGAAAAGAACCAGCCTGGCAGCACCAAAACTCCACAAAGGTTGCAGGCCCAGCCCGGTGAGTGAGGCATTTACCTCAGGTAGAGAGGTAAAAATCAACACATTCATGCTATATCGTATTATTCTTTCAATATCAAAATATATCCATTTTTTATTAAACATTTCTTATTTAAAGTTTAGAGAAATGTGATTTTTGATTTAGCTATCAAGTAATTAATCCAGTGTATCTTTAATTACATTGCAATAATTTACTTTGACATGTCCTCATACAACTACTTGAAATTTAGTTCCCAGAATTGTTCTAAGTGACATTAGGGAAACTACCTTAATTTCAATAAGACACCCAAAACAAAATATATATTTTTAAAGAAAGATGGGATATACTGTTCAAACCCACTGACATTGAAAATGCCGGACCTCATATAGACAGTTTACAGCCTTCCTTCAAAACATGCGTATATCATTCAAGAAATTTCCTTTCTAATCTGTTTCACTATTTAATCCTATTTGGCACAATATCTGATGTTCCTGCAACACCGAACCATCAAAATTCAGTGCATTGCTGCAGCTATTTATTAAGGCCAAATTAAATTTTTGCATTTTTAAATATACGGGCCCAGTAAATATTTTAATTCTGCACACATCACTTACTAAAGGCCATTGATCGAGAAACACAACAGATTTCTCTAAGATTTTCAGGTAAGATCTATAAAACTGTCTGTATAATGTGTATATTGAACCTACACATACAGGAGTCCACAAATTACAAGCTAAAAATCACTGGTTTAGGTTGTTAGACTGTGTTTTATTTTAGGAACTACTCTAGCTAATTAAGCTGAATATTAAAACTTAAGAAAAATATGGGTAACTTGATGAGTACTTTTTAATTTAATTCAAAATACAGTAGACACGGAGGCCATTTCCATGACAAGTTTAAGCCACACAAAAAGCTTTCCACAATATTATAAAACCCTGAACAAAAATATTTATAAAAATCACTTCACACTGAGCTGTAGCAATGATATTGCAAAATATTACAAATTAAATATTGCATTCTGCTTCACACTAAGCCAGGAACGTGCAAATATTTGTGTGCTTCACTGATTTGTTATTTCTTGACCCTGCTCGCATAGGAACTGTCACAAATAAAAGCATAATAGTGTATTAAAGATTTAATTTTTGCGTAACAGGAACCTGAACTTAGGCCTTCACTGCTTTGGTGGTCCAGCCTCAGGACTTTCAGGGTTTCAGTTTCAATCTTAAATCTCAAATTTAAGAAACCTATGCAAATGCTGCTGTTTGCATTCGAAACTAAGAATTCTCAGCAGTATCAGTAAAAAAGGAATATGCTTCAATGTCTATAAAGGTCAAATGCTAAGAACTTCTTATATTAAGGCACGCAGCAGTGTTCTTACAATGTAGCTGATAACTTTTGGGATAGAGGCAGCATATTATTAATTAAAAAAACCCTCAGCACCCAAACAATCCAAAATTAGTATTCACCTTGTACTTCTCATAGGTGTACAGCACTGCTGTTTTGTTAAAGCACTACAAATGTCCAGAAACCTTTCATTTCAGTGCATTTGAAATTAAGAGTTACATCCAAACAGAAATCTTCACACTTTCTTACCCCTTAAAAAAAAAAAATAATCCAAACCAAAAGAACCCACAACCAACCAACAAACCTACAAAGCCCATTAAATTGCTCAAGAAATTAATAGGGACTATCTCCTCTATTCCTGATGGAACTAACACACCTTTGCTAACCAGTGATGGAAATATTGCAATGTCATAATTACGATGACAGCATTTATATAACCAAGCCTCACTGCTGGAAGTTTTAGAAAGTATTTATAAAACTTGGAATTTTTCACCACATTATCTTTTTCATATAAGATTAATTTAAGGCATCAAAATTTATTGGTATGTTTATAGTTTGGGAAACTCTGTTCTTAAGGCAAAAATATCCTTGCTTTTGAAAATCACTTTCTAAACAGAGTCCATGAAAAGACTGGTGAGGGGAAGTAATTTGGAATTTCAAAGAAAAATACAGTAAAACAAATGAAGGAGCTAATTTACTCCATTCTGTTAAGGAGCATTAATAATTATATTAATTAATTCCTCCTGCAACTTTTTTCTTACACAGTTTATTACAAAACGAAATTGAACATTAGAACCTAACAACTTCAAGTTTCCAAATGCTGAAGTCTGAAATGCTCTTCCCACCTTTCTTACAACAAAGAACCAGCTCCTGGGGAAGGTCAGTCCATGTTCTGCCCATCCCCGGGGCTACAAACAGATTCAGGTTGGCAAACAAGGCACAGCCAAACAACTTCAACCTTCATTCGGAATCCTCTTCAGGTTTTTAGCTGTAAGAAACCTGAATGCTATTCAACGTTGGTAATCTAACACTAAGTTGAGTTTACTGTGATTTAGGCCTGGGCCAACAGAACTGATACTTTATTTCCATTAGCACTCAATATTGATAAATTCCTGGGGTAACTAACTGCAGTCGGCAAAATCCCTTTCTATGGCTGGGAGTAACAGGCTCATCCCCCCACAGCTCAGCTTTAATGCTGTAAAAAGGGGTATTTTCAAAAGTAAGCTTAGACCTAAGGACAGTATGACAATTGATGCAAGCTATACGCTCCCAGATCAAATTCAACATCTACCTCAGATCTTAGTTTCTCAAAAAAACAGCGTTAAACACAATGCGACAGAAAAAAACAGAAAGCAGTAACAGTGTTCAAAGGCCTTCAGTATTATTTTACACTCGGCAGGGAAGAGGTGACAGCTACTCAAACCTTTTGCTCGCGGGGGTATCGTCCCGACCTTACCTGGTGTTTTACCTGAAGTGATTAATTCAAACTAGTGACAAGCAGAGCAGTGGTGAACCAACTAGCTATCGGGACAAGGAGGCTGGGTGTTTGCAAGAGGTGGAAAAGTGAAAACGTCCAAATACACTCTTCAGCGTGACTATTTAATTGGAAATAAAGTGTGGGGCATGCAGGTAACACAAATCCGCGTGTTCCACAAGTGACAGCCTGGCTCGGCACCGTAACGCCCTCATTACGCCGCACGTTTTGGCACAACGTTGAGTGTCTTTGCCGAGGCGTTCGAAAACAAAGCCACAATTTACGGCAGACCAATAGTAGTACTTTGTGCTCTTCCTATTTGCATTTCGAACCCAAGTTGTCCCTTGAGAGGTGCTGTGTAGTCACATGCTCCACGCAGTTTGCTGGAATCGGTGCCATCACATCATTACCTTTTCCACGGCCGAAATGCAATCTCACGGCCAGTCCGAGTGCCTGCTTTGGAAGGCTGTTTGAGTACCATTCGTACAACATATCTCCAAAATCCATGGAGTTCTACATACACATTCAAGTGTTCTGCTTCGATTTAAAAACAGCTGCTTTCTCAGGTCAAGAAAGTTGTCTTGGGTACAATTCACTCTTGCATTCCTGTGCTTCAACAAACTACAAATGCAAAAGTGAATTTCTCAAAATAAGGTATCCACAGAGTGGCAAATTCATTTTAACTTGGGAAATGTTTTTCATTATTCCTTTGTTGTTATCAGATCATTCTAAGAAAACAGGCAACCAATTTCCCATCAGAAAAATCTATTTAGCTAAACGATTACCATTCAAAATAAAAATCCCTCAATGCTGACAACCTTCCAAAGGCCATTCGAGATCTGCACGTGAGCTCCTTGCATTTGGGGAAAAACACTAAGTGAGGAATCAGGGAATTTAAAGCAAGACAAAGGGAAAATAGTTTATCAGATAAATTCTCCTCATTACCACACCGTTCTTCTAGATAGGACACTGAATTCACAGAAGGGTGATCGACAACGCGGTCCCACTCTGCTCCTGGAGATCAAAGTATGCGCTTGCTACGACAAAACAAATGCTACAAAAGGAATATGGGTTCAGTGGAGAAAAGATTAAATGCTTTCTTTGAATATAACAACAACATTACTCCATTATAATTTATTCATCAGGATAAGACTCATGAGATGCAGTATCTCGTTTTCAGTAAGACACAAAAAACTAGGAAGAAAATCCCGAGACATTTACGTAAGTCACTCTGAATGGTTAATGAAATAACGTAAATTTTCCAAAATACACAGGATTTAGATTACCCCTTTAGATTACCCCTTTCTGCATTAAAACATCCTGCGTTACATAAAAAAGGCAATTTCAAAAGAAAAATGGTTTCTCTGTGCTCTTATGTAGCAGGAACAGAGGTGTTCCAGACATCTACAGACAGCAGCACACCTGCTCAGAATAAATCAGAACTGGGGCAAAAAGAGAGAAACTCTGACAAGGGAGCTAACACTGCCAATTCAAATAGTAGAAATTTTGCGTGAATAAGTTAAACACTTAGAAAAATGTGGCTGAAACTTGTCTAGGATGTTAAAGATGTCTTACACTCTTTCTGTACTAAGTTTTTAAGGATGAGGTTTGTACAGCAAATGCTGCAGAGGAATATTTACATGGCCTTTCATAGCTGACTTACATCGGACTTTCTGAAATTCAAAACCTGGGCAAGAACTAAGGCTCCAACCCGCACAAACTTGCACTCAAGTTCAACTTAGCTTTACTACTGACTTTGATAGGACTGTTTCACATTTTTAAAAGTGATATTCAACATCATAACATCAGGGATCTTAATCAGCAGGAGCACACATTGATGCTTCCTCTTCCCCCTCCCCTCGGTGTATTTTAAATTATTTCCTCTTTTCAGTTTTCGTCATCAAAGATACCAAGTTCACTTCTGCCTCCCCAGTCTCTCATTTTAGAAATAGGCACACCCTGAACAGCAGATATTCCACGGGAAGACGTTACTTTGCAGCGTTAACTCCAAAGCAAGCAGGACAAATTTAATCTGATATTAGATGAGACTGCAAGAAATGTGTCAGACTAAGATTAATGAGTATTTCCCTTAGGTTTTCCTTCAGCTTTTTTTAAAGAATTATACTATAAAAGCATGCCCAAGACACCTCCACCCTAAGCAAATAAAATTCAAGTCCTCAAAAAATCAAACCAGGAAACAACAGTACCCTGTGCACAAATTCATTACATCTGTATTCATCCATTAAATTCAAGTGTAATTTTTGTACAAAATACCACGCCAGCAAAACACAGAGCTAAAACATGAGACCAACAGCATCTACAAGAGTCTCTTCTACAGCAGATTAAATAGTGAGGCCTTAACACTCACTTTAATAGCTGTCTACAAAAGGGAACAGTCAAGCGGCTCAGTGTTATTGCTATTAATGTCAGGAGGAATTGAGGCGTACTGCTTCGTACTAACTTTAGAAATAAGTTGCCAAGTTCATTAAAGCACAAAGTTACAATAAAGCTGGACATTGGGAGAGGTGCAGGTCACCTGCCCACACCAGATATTTAACTCACATGACTTTATTTGCCTATCAGCCACAGACCCGGCTTTCCTTCCTAACACACCTGTCTTTAAGATAACACGTTGTGTAGCCTTTTACAGTCATTCCAAAATCTCAGATGAATGCGACTCAAAATACAACCAGATTCCCCTCCTCTGAAATAAACCCGCTATAACTTTAAAGCTCCTCTTAAAACCCGTGCTTTACAGCTGGCAGAACAACCAGGACCAGAGCTTTACGTTAAATCTCAGGAAGGATTTAAAGGGCTGACTCGAAGTGCTGCCCACGACAGGATTTCAAAAAGCATTTCAGCAGGATGAAGCTAGTGAAATTTATACTACGAACAACTAGACAAGTTCTCTATATTTCTAATGACAACACGGCTAGAAATCAGAGCAGACAGCTGGTACTTTCCTGAACGTGACCGAGAAGTTCCGAATTACTGGTAAACCTGCTTTCTCCTTCCAGAAGCAGGATTTGTAAATGATTTGCTTGGTGCCCTCATACATGCTTCCCAGCTCTGCAGAAGGCAAGTCTACCTTACATTCCCAGGTCTGTTTTTCACAGTAGATCTGCAATTTCCTAATAAACTGCATGTGTATTCACTGAATATGCCCCTTCTCACTCTAAGCTCGGCAGGTAACTCGCTGTGTTCTAGCGCTTCAGGGACACTAAGCAGATAAAGCAAGATATTGACTTTGCAGACAAACTCATCTAAGCAGAAGCAGCAAGATATAGTACAGGGTGACTTCTTACCTGAAACTTTGTTTCTGGGCTTCAGATCCACCAATCCAGAATGAAAGGGGATTCGAATGGGTTTTCCTTCTCAGACTTTTCTGTTAAAAGAGAGCAGCCAATCATCTTCAGCTTGGGGTACCTACTTCTTTCTTGAACGAAATCCCAATTATGTACTCCTAACGCTGTTAGAGAGACAAGGCAGCCAAGGCACCTTACCAGGCCGGGAACGGCTACGTTAGTGGGGTCATCGGATTGGTGGATCTAAGACAAAGAAACAGATTTACAGACAAGAAATTGCTCTTTCCCCTGCCCTGAATCACCCAACGCACACCAAGTGTTTTGGGGCTACAGCTCGCTCTGCAAAGATGAAGGAAGATGAGAAGCAACTACAGTGCAAATAATGAAGCAAATGCTACAGCTTCGACCACCAGCTTATGCCTCACAAGCCATGAACTGCCAGAACGGTAACACGCAGGTTTTCAAAACAGACCAATATATTTCTCCTAATCTGCCACATACATGCTCGAAAGCATTTTATTGCAATGATTATTTCCCTGTTTCCAGACTCCAAATGATCTAACTTGCCTTTTGTATCTGCAGCACAAAGATGGAGTCTTCAAGACACTTACGATCTGAATGACAGCACTGAATTCAGTAAATTTTCAGTATTGCTGTGTCTCTGGAAAGCAATTGAGAAGTAGAAGAGAGTAAGGCAGGGCATGCTAATGCTGCTCCTGAGGCAAAAGCCACCTCTTACTGAGCAAGATGATAAAAAGGCCTTTATTCAGTACTTTCAGCAGCACACCTAGAGTATAAACGACTAATTGAAAGCAGCTTTAACAGTAACACCTAAAAGACGGAGTCTGCAGAAAGTCCCTGCTATGGTTGTAACAGAAAACGTGTCCTAGACAGAGCAGCCTGGGCACCTTCCAGCCGGATCTTCAAAAAGTCTGAGACACGGCCTGCAAAATAATTTCCCCTCCCAGCAGCCAGGGGCGACTGCGCCGTTTCTCAGAACGTAAGGCTGCGACATCCCCAGAAGAACAGGCCAGCGCGGTCTCCCCCTGCCCTGCTCCCCAGCCCTCGCAGAGCCCACCAAGCCTCCTTCAGCCTCCGCAACCGGGCACCGCAGCTTGGGGAAGGGTGGGAGAAGCTGCTGCCGCTCACAGCTCTGCCATGGAACCATCTCCACGAGGACGGTCGCGTGTGTCCCTGAGCGCCCAGAGCCACCCGGACAAAGGAGCATCTTCACGGCGGGGCGACGTTCTGCTTTTCTGGTAAAGCAAGAGGCGGCTATAGGGCGACATTTCAAGGACAAAGCAGCACTGTAAGCCCGATAGCGTGACCAATCTGGGATTTTTAAGGCTGCCAAGTAAAGTGCTAAGATGTCAAGGCATATGACTCAGAATTTTAAGAGTACAATATAGCTCAGGAAGAAGCCAGCTATCAAAATTATATAAATGTTCTGATTTGCTAAGTCCCAACAGAGCCAGCGGGGTGTTGGAAGGAGAGGCTTTCCTTAAAAGTATTTGCCGGTGTTACAGCACCCGTCTGATTTTTGTCTGCAGAAGTCCTGGAGTGATGGAGACAGCCTGAATATCCAGTTTTCCTGGTTAGTCCTTCACTGCCCAAACAGAATTGCCTAAAAGATTGTCTATCAAATGCAAGCTGTAATTGTCACTGAAGTTGCGCAAACAGACTGTTAGCAGAGATTTTCCAAGAGCTGTATGTATTTTGGACTGAAATCTTTAAAGGATGGGAGATTTGAATACAGCACCATCATGCAAGCCATCCTGAAACACAAACGCGCCTCACAAAAAGGCGAACAATGCGAGTTATCACAACTTCTTTGGTACCGAAACTTTGCATCCAAGAACTCCTCAACAGCATGAAACTCAGAACGCAGCCCCACAACTTGTAACACTGAATACATAGTTGTGTTTCTCCTCTAAGTCAATGAGCAAAACATTTTGTAGCTTTGCCACGGTGAAAAGTTGATCCCAAAAGCTTTTTTTACCAGTTTAGCCAGAAAGCACATCAGTCCCTATTCCTATCAAGCACGTACCTACCCACATCTTACAAATTTCTGCCTGTATTCACACAAAAAATGGGCAGAGGAAGCTGAACTCTCTGATCCCCAATAAAAACGTTCATTTCCTGCGGAAGAAGTACAGGGATGCAACTCCTGAGAGGACCTGAATTAACAAAGCAATGAAGAAACAACATGCCTTCAAACATTCCCATTGTTAATTTAGCCTGCGCAAGAAGCAAATTAAGTTTCCAGAAAGAGTCAGCGCTTTTTTGTTGTTAAAATACAAATGGCATTGCGTTATTTTTGCACTATCTGGTCTTGGTCGTGCACTACTCGCATTGGGAAATGTGTGGAAATGGGACAGGAAAACAGAGTAGGCTGTCAGATGTCACACCACTGAGCTCATGAATACACCAATAAAGTGGGAAAGGAAGGGATTTTCCAGAAGAAAAGTGGATTTTCTGTGAATAATTAAGTACTATCAACAGCATGAAAATCAAATGGAGAAATCAGATTATATAACAACATAAACAGTGGCATTAGTATAAAGAAGACATCGCCAGAGAAAAAAGCTGGAACATAAGTATTGTTAATAATCAGCATTAAACAACTCAATAAATACTCTTATTTCCCTTGATTTTATTTTCTCTGTTCCAACAAAATATTACTTGTCGCAGAGCAGCCCTCGTATAACCATGGGCTCTTATTCTCTCCCAGACATCACCCTTCTCGCGTTGGCACATTTGCTGCAACATCCATTTCATTTGAAACCCACCAGCAATCTCCCTTTGCACGCTGCTGCACAGGCACCCACGGCAGCAGAGGAACGTGACACCGAAAATGCCAAAGCAACGGTGACCTCTAAACTCCGCAGCAATAAAACAGAACACAACAAAAGACACACATCAAGTCGACTGAACAAGTAGCGAAGGTGTTGTAGAAAACACACATGAAATTAAAAGATACATCCATCCTTCAGGGAACGCTCCCAAGTCTCTCTAAGGGTTAAACTTGCAAGACGGTTGTTTGTTTTGCAGAGATGCTGCTGCATCGCTTGTGGGTGACCCAAATTTTTAGCAGCGTTCAACGACTCTGCCTAAAGGATACAGTCGGCGTGGTCCAAAATGCAGGAACGGCACACGTGTGCTTTACAGAGCTTTTGAAAGGAGCAACCCAACAGCACTTCAGCGAGAGCAGTTGGATCTCATCCACAGCCACACCTGGGCGCGATTCGGGATCTCCTGGCCCCAAAGCCGAGCTCGCAGGCGACTCGTCGCCCCCAGGACCGGCTGGCGGTGCTGCCGCAGGCAGGAACCCGCACACGCGTTTCAGGCTGCAAGGGAACTCTCACTGCTGGGTCTCAATTGCTCGGCGTTGTTGCAAAGGTGGGAAAATTTAGTAGTATTAGAAAATTGAAGTGCGTTGTGAGGCAAAAAAAAGAGTCTCCAAATTTCAAATGAGACTTAAAAAGCCTTTGATGAAACACTAACATTTAGTCTCTCCAAGCAGCTGTAAGCTTCCGATATTAAGAACTAAAAGCAACTTAATTTCTGAATTTGCCCTGCAGTTTTCCCTCACCTGTATAAACCCATGTGCTCCCGTAACCACCACAAACTTCAGGTAACTTTTTTCTTTGTAACCTCTCTTCCGCATCTTTGTATTCTCCCCCTTCCCTTCGCCACTCCATTTCCCCGCTCCGGCTATTGTTTCATCCAACCCTTCCCAAAAGATCCAGCTTTCCAGCCCTTCTTTGTCCATTTCCCTCATTTCATCATCACTCTGCTGGCTCTGAACTCAGCTGCCTGGCTCTAATTCATTTTCTTAAGCTCTTCCTTCCCATTTTCTGCACCACTGCCAAAGTCACAGCAATCTATTCTCTTTATATTTGCGCCCTTCCTCTTCCAGGCGCTCTCTGCAATGACTGTGGCTCCGACAGCCCCTGCAGCGCAGTTCGTACATCCCCTGCCCCAAAGGCTTGGCTGTACCTTCCCAGCTGCTTGGCCATTTCCTTTTTTACCCCGGGTACGAAACCACCCAGCACATCATCCACCGCACACTTAAATGTCTGACACACAGCTCTCAACTCTAACGTAGCTACTGGAGATTTAAAAAAAGATAACTGCAAAGCCAATACATTGTTATCATATTAAAGAAAGCACAACTAGTTTACAGACAGGTTTACAAACATCTTACTAACTCTCCATCTATTCCCAGCCTGTGATTAAGGACCAGTCACATCTGAGCTAGAACAGCACCTCCTTTGTTCCAGATGCAAAGATGATGGATGCCTAGTCCGTCTGTATCTCTATTGCTACAAAACTAAACCTTTTGAAGGATTCCCCTAAGAACACATGGAAAAATACACACAAAAATGAATCTGCCTGCTTGGCTTGCAAGGATGGAGCCAGCAAAGAAAAAAGCCAGAACGTTACAGCCCTACTGAGATAGATACAGCAGCTGTATTTTATTTCCCAAAGAGAATGCTAACATTTCTTTTCCATCGTAAAGCTGTAACTAGTTTGGGGGTGTCAGTAGCCCCAGGGACCCCAGTACCGCTGGCAGGGCGAACAGGAGCTGCCGCCCGCACGAAATACTGCACGGTACCTTTGGAATTTGAAGACCTTCGGCTCACACCAAAGTTCTGCCAGGAGAAACCGAAAGACTTTTGGCAAGATATTCAATTGTAGTTTTTCATTTACTATTTACTTAAACACTGGACACTTTTGAGAGAGACATTCTAAACAGTAAAAGTAGTGTATTAGGAAAAATATTTTCCATATATATAACTTTTAAGATACAAATGATAACAGTTCTATTCGTAGGCATGGTCTTTCCACAACCCTTTCATGCTACTGCCACGGAGCAGCGTTATATTGAATTTAAACTGCCAGCTCTGCAGCAGGGGGATCTGTGTTTGGAGAACAGCATGTGTACCAATGGCATCGGGGAAAGAACGATGATCATAAGCTCAGCAAGTGAGAGAATTTACACACAGTTGGATTCCCACTTCAGTAACCATGTCCCACTGGTGTCTGGTGGGTACAAGAGCCTGGGAGCAACAGATTTATTTCTTTTAGTGCTATCCACATCTCATGCTGCGCACAGTTCACCCTGTAAATGCATAACTTTTTAACTCGTATTAAAAAGAAAAGGATTTGCCATACTTATGTGTTCTTTTACAGCCACTTTAATACAAACTAAGAAGCTAATCACACCCCACTTTGAAAGTCTGCTGGTAAAACAAAACTACGGTTCGATGAAGCTTTCTGAGAAAATTAAAAACATGAGGCTTTTAGCAGGTATTGAAGACAAAATGCATATAATGGCTTTGATGCAACTGAACAATACAGATTACTTTATACACAACTCAGAACCTGTAGGTAAAAAAACCTTGTTTCATAAAGCATTGCTGATGGTACTTCACTTCAAGAAAAAAGTCTGATTCTTTCAAAGAGCAAAAAGGTTATAGTTATCTAATTTCACAGAGAAAATCAAAACCAGGGGGAGAAAGAGCCCTTTCAATGGCTTTGGCTGGCCCTCCATCTGTTCCGGATTACCTCCTTACTCCTCATTTTCTAAGAGTTTGCCCACTCACACAAAGCGTTGAGCTGAGGCAGCCTAAGAACAGAGGGATCTGAACTAAACCCGACCCCGTCAGAGCCGCTGCAGCCTGAACCTGGAGCTCCCGCAGCCACCGCTGCAGCTGTGGGCACCTGAGAGCCATGAACCAGCAGCGCTAAATCCATCGCTCGGCACCGTTACAACGGCCCGATGACACGACTTACAAAACTAGAACAAGACAGGGAAAACCTTCAGCTGCCCTAAACAATACAGTGACTTCAGCAAACTCACTACAACTCCATACGGCGAATGGAAGTTGTCACTCCGAAACCTTATTTCTCTTTGATTCCAGCTTTAAAAATAGACTGGTATTATTTCCATGACTGATTTTTCTTTAAATAAATGCAAATGATGTATCCAGTGAAGGCACAGTTGAGGGCTAGAACATCATGTTCTGAAACTTCTGTGCAATTAACATGTTGACACATTCTCTTGTTTATCAGCCACTCAGAATTATATTGTATTGCTCCTCAGAACTTTTGCACCATATACCCGCACCTTTATTTACTACAGATTCATCCTTGGCATTGGACGGAAGGGATGGAGAACCCAAAGCGCACCAAAACCAATCTCCTGTATCAAAGAGAGGCATAAACCATCCTGCTTTTAGTAAACAGTAACATTCTAAAGAAGAAAAGCATCCCAGTAAGGCTGAGATGATCCCTGGTTTGGGGATGTTTATCACCAGCATTAACAACTGATACAAGAGTTTGTAAATAAGACTGAAATCTCTGTCAATACAGCTTCTGCTTCCTGTATTTAACCAAATCTTCCACAGAATCGTATCTTCTACAACACACGAGAAGGCAATACCTCCAAGCCACATCTTCATTTGGGAATGATTTTCAATGATTTTTGTGAAACATTTAGTCTCAAAACCAAGTGTTCCTACGTAAATTTTCACTAAGGTTGAAATAAAATTTGACTGTTGACTACATTTTACAGAGCACTATCTTCTACTGGAAACTACTGAATTAATCATTCATCTTATTAAATGTTTATGTTTATTAATTTCTTGTGAAAGAGAAAAATGTGTTTCTTAAACCTCCTACTATGTAATAGAAATCTTAATAACCCCATCGATATTTGCATCAATTAGCACATTTCCCAGGTCCAACTGTAAACAGAAGGTACAACAATTACCAGCAAAAGTCACGTTTCCTTCTGCCTGCCAGCAACTTGGCCTCAAACAGAAGAGACTTCTAAAATAGGAGAGCATTTACCAAAAGACAAGTAAGAAAGTTGAGCGAGGCAAACGTACCTTCCAGCCTCAAACACTACTGAAGCACCTCCCATAACCCCAGGCTGAGAAGTATTAGTAACCCTCCAGCCCAGGGAGGACAAAAAGGCACTAAAACTCACTTTACACCTGGGAAATGTGGCTGTCACGGGTTCTGGAAGCCACCAGTGGTGTGAGGAGCCCCTGCACCGCCGGCCCCAGCCTCTCTCCTCCGTGCCGCAGTCCCCTAACGTGAAAACGCTTCTGATGGCAGAACTGCAAGATCACGGAATCGATAGGGCTCAGGAAAAGGAGGTTTGCTAAGAACAGCTTTGGAGCCGCTGGCCTCAGTGATCACAAGCAAATATGGAAAAAATCACAATGTTTTTTTAGGTTCTCCCCCCCACACTTTTTTTTTTTTTAAATTTCTTCTTCTTGAGAGCAGACAGCACTCAAAGAAAGTTCATATTATTCCATATCATGGAGTTTATCAAGAACTCTACTGGCTAAAAAAAGCCATTTAATGTCTCCACTGAACCCGGCTCACCTTCAGAGTGCCTTACAGACAAACGTTTGCGTTTGACCACCCAGTTCTGCAGGATCACATGAAATTTGGTATGTGAAAGCAAATTATGCTTATGACAAATAAATCAGAAGATAATTAGTTGTTATCACTCCACCTGCACTCCTAACCATTTTGTTCATCCTTAAAGGCTGTAAAATTGGGGCTCCCTAATATTTGCCTACAGAGATCCGAGATTTGCTTGTATTAAAAAAAAAACCCACAACTTTCTCTTTTCGCTTCCATGCGGCCGCCTCTCCGCTAACCCGAATTTAGCGGCGTACGCGTTAATTAGGGGCTATAACAAATACCCCAATTAGGCCCAGTTAAGAACCCCGTGTTTGCCGGAGCGGTGCTGTCCGCCAGACGGGACGCGTCCCTCGCACCGACCCGCGGGACCCGGCGGCCGGAGGGCCCCGATTCCTCCCGCTGGCAGTTTAAACCCGCCCCCCGAGCCCCGCCGGCCCCTCGCAAGTGCGGCCGGGCCGGGCCCGTGGGCTCCGGGGAGGCCCCGGCCGGGAACACGGCGCCGCAGCCCGGGGGCCCTAGCCCCGCACGGCCGGTGCGTTCCGGGGCCATTTCGGTTTCGGTTTTTGCAGCGTGTCCGCATCACCCGCGCACCGGGGGGCGTTTATCCGCGCCCGCCAGGACGGCTGTGCCTTCTGGGGAGGTTTCGTTAATTTTACGTGATTTTTTTTTAAATTAAATTAAGGCGCTCCTCGCGCCCCGGCCTGGGCCGGGAGGACCGACCGGCGGCCGCGGGGAGGAGGGGAGCGCAGCGGGCCTGGCCGGGGGCCCCGCCGGGCCTGGGCAAGGGCCATGGTGGCCCAGCCGGAGTCACCTTCGCGGCGGGACGGCGGTGCCGGACCCC
>VWYH01002907.1:94924-130330 GCA_013399365.1 Pampusana beccarii | reverse complement strand
CCCGCCGCGCGCCCCCCCCCCCACGCCTCACGCACGCATGCGCCGACGCACGCACGTTGCGTCCTTCGCAACGTCACAGCGCCCGGAAGAGGAGAGGCAGCGCCCGCCTCAGCGCCACTGCTCACTGACTACAACTCCCGGCGGCCCCCGCGGCCCCGCGCCGCCATTGGCTGCGGGGCGCTCCCGGCGTGCCCCGCGGGGGTCACGGGCCGCCATGGCGGGGGCGGCGGTGCCGTGTCCCTCAGGCCCAGCGGCCGCGGCGGGGCCGGGGAGTCCCACAGGGCCCGGCGGGTCCGGCCTCAGCAGCAGCAGCAGCAGCAGCAGCAGCAGCAGCAGCAGCAGCAGCAGCAGCCGCCGCGGGGCCCGGCGGGCCCGGTGTCCCTGGGTGCCCGTCACTCGCGGGAGCGGCGCTGTCGCCGGGGCCGCGTCGTCTCCTCGGAGCAAAGCGGCGTGTCGGCCGCGGGGAGGGCGGGCAGGACGGAGCTCCCTCCCGCGGCCCCGGGGCCTTTCCGCGGGCTGCAGAGCCGAACACGCGTTTTTGTGAAACTCTTCCTCTCCCCGCGGGTTGTGGGGGAGAAACCAGCGGGGTTGGGAGCGGGATCCACAGCGGGAGGCGCCTTCGGGATCCCGCCAGCCTGGGAAACTGACGAGCTTAATGAGCTTTGTCCTGCGTGCGATAAATTCGTTTTACCTGAGTCAGTTTTACCGCGCTAGTGTTGAATCAGGAGCTGGTTTAATGGCATTTTCCTGCTTTTGTACCCAGACCAAGGAGGGGAGAGTGAACCAGGCTGTCCCGGGGAGGATCCCCCGGCAGCTGCCGGGAAGCGGCTCCGAAATCCTTTGGACTTTTCCGCCGTGGAAATTGGCCCCTGTGTTTGTGGCACACCCGGAGACTGTGTTCTCTTAACCAAAAATGGGAAACCCTCAGGGAGGAAGGAGAACGACCCAAAACGAGTTACAAAGCCAGGGACACCCTGGGACCGTTGTCACTGTCACAGCGACGTTTCTGTCAGGGCTCATGGAGAGTGACATTTTCACGAAGAACAATACTTTGCATTGGTAGCCAATTGCTGCCAGGCCACAGCACCCCTGACCCAGTTTCCCTGCGACAGTTTAAGACCCAGGAGAAGCTGAAGCGCTGGTCGGTACCTCAGGAAATGGGAACCGCAGCACCGCCGGGACCCAGCCGGCCTGTGGGGACCTGGGGTTGGAGGCTGCGGCTCCACTTGTTTGCCAAAGCACAAACAGGGTTTCTGTTTTATGTTTTTCCTCGTAGAGCAGTGATTACACAGAAACTCATTAGGTTTTTAGAATTACCGGACTTAAATGGTGCAAGTTTTCTCCTGGTGTTTTTGTTTTTTTTTTTTGCTCCTTAAGTAGCGTTAAGAAATTAAAATAGACCCCTTGAAAAATACCACCTGTTGTAAACTGTGCTTAATTAGGAAAGCATTATGAGATGCAGAATCACATGTTGCACTGTTTATTTAATCGTTCCGTCTAATAAACCTCACCCTGCCCCGTCATGTGCCTCAGGACCGGCCTCGCTTGCTCAGGGGATTGTGTCTGTGCTTTAAGCAGAGAACCTGTTTCTCCATCGCTTTGCTACTCCAGCTGCTGTGGAGATCAGACCCATCGCAGATGTGCTGAAACGGGATTATTTACCCAGTGCCGACTGACAGCACTTGGAAAACAAACAGATGGACCTCGCCAGAGGAAATCAAAATAGTTTGGGGTGAGAAGGGACCTTCCCAGCTTCCCCAGTGCCCCCCCTGCCATGACAGGGACATCTTCACCAGCTCAGGTTGCTCAGAGCCCCGTCCAGCCTGGCCTGGGATGTCTCCAGGGATGGTTCATCCACCACCTCTCTGGGAATCTGGGCCAGGCTCTCACCACCCTCAGGGGCAGCAATTTCTTCCTCATGTCCAGCCTGAATCTTCCTCCTTTAGTTTAAAACCGTCACCCCTTGTCCTATCACAACAGGCCCTGTTGAAAAGTCTGTCCCCATATTTCTCATCGGCCCCTGGTGCCAGCACCGTTGGGATCACAGATCGGCGGCACCGCGAGCTCAGGTGCTCTGGGTGAGCAAGGACACGCGGGCTGGGACCTGATGACACAGCAGGGACCGAGCACCTTGTGCGCATCGGGAACTGGAAGCAAAAATGTCATCGGCAGCAATCTGGTGTGACAGCGCAGCAGCAGTGACTCGTGCTTGGGATGAAATGGACTCGGTAGCTTCAGCCTAAGCATTTTTTTCCGTTACCTGTTAAAACCTCTGCCAAGCGGTTAAGAAACAGAATATGAGCAAATGGAGATGGCGCAAAGTCCTTTCTTATTGACAACACACCTGCTTTACAGGACATGTCAGCAGAAATGTATGTTTTTCATTAAAAATGCTAAAAAAAAATACTTACCGTGAGGTTTAAATTATTTTCATAGGATTTAAAAAGGTGACCCGAGAGCAGCAAGTCTCTCTCCCCATCAAACAACTGCTGCTATGCAGGGTCTGGGGGTGAAACTTTGCTGTGCCCCGAAAGCTGTTCCACTTAGATTCTTCTGGACAAAACGAACACCAAACACGCCGCTGCCTCAAAGTCCCTTGAACCAAGACTACAGACCCAAATTTGCACACCAGACACGCTCTATTTCCATGTGAAAAAACATCTGGAGGCTTCTTCTGCCAAACCTGGGCAGCCTCCCCACCTTCACATCACGACCCAGAACATGGTTTACTTGGTGCTTTCCAAAATACAGTGGTACTGGCAGGTGAGTTTTCTGACTATAGAAAGGGGTGCCCAGGATATAGGAAAAGAGGGGAAAAAAATACAAAAGAGGTAAAAGGCAACAATTCCTCCATTTATTTGAGGAACGAGTAAATCTGTGGTCTCATTCTGGCGGCCTGAATGGTTAATGCGTCAGATGGGACTGGAGTTCCTGTTGCTGGCTTTGAATTGCATGAATGAAACGGTTCCTAGGAAAGAAATAGAGCCAGGCAGTGGCAAAATGAGCCAGTCTCTGGGATTTGCTGTGGAGCTGGCGGCTCAAACCCTCCCAGCTCCCTGGGTATCCAGGTCCCGAACCTGGGGTGCCTTCCCCAAAGCCCCAGCCTAACAACGTCTGCTCACTAAAACCTTCGTCTTAGGCTCTTACGGTGGTTTATTTGGCTGGGGATCAGAGGTTACTCAATGGCCAGTAGCGAGTTACAGCGTGACAAAAGAGCAGATACATTTCAAATGCTCCTGCTGGAAGAATTATTCTTGAACTTGCAGCTGGCAGGATTAAGATAAAAATAAACATTCTTATTAGCGCAGGGATGACTGCACTGAAGTTCGAAAGAGTTTATTCTTCTTTCAAAGAAATACTTTGTAGCCAAAACGGGACTACACTAGGTTTGATGATTTTTTTTTAAAGAGCTGGAAAACATGAGCAGATTCAGCGGGATTCCCCAGGATGGGATCCCGCACCCCAAGTCCTGCAGCACCCCCCGAGCCACTGGCAGGGGCACAAATGGGTCTGTGGGACAGTCCCCGTCCCCCCGCTTCGCGCTCGGGAACCGCCAGACCTTGGTCATACACACAGAGGCGACAGTTCGAGTCCATTCAGCCGCAGATGCAACCAAACTCCATCCCAGCACAAGGTTAAATGGGGCCTAGAAGTCAGTGCAGTGAAAGGCAGAGTGGCGGAGAAGGGACAGGACATGTCGATGTGTGACAAAACCAATGGGGTGAAGGCAGAAACCCCATCACAGAGGTAGGCGAGGTGGCCCGGTGGCCGCTGCCACCGTGACGTGGGTTTAAAGCATCTCCCTGCCCTTCCCGCCCTCCAGAAATATGTTCTTGGCGCCGGAGTGACGCTCAAGCGACGGCGGCGACTTCAGGTCCCGGCCCCCGCCCGCTCCACCCGGCACGGGGAAAGTCCCGGCGCGTTATCTCATACGCAAAGCACGAAAATTGCCCCGTTGGCTGGTTACCTGCCCCGTTCCACAGGCACCGATGCAGTGTGGGCCCCTTCAGGCTGTCCTCACGGGGCGTGGAGAAACGGAGCTGTTTCTTACCGAAAACTGTCTCCGGGAATGGGAGATGGTCCCTGTGCCCGGCCCCATCGCCTGCTCCCGCGTTGGGCTCCTGCAGACAACTCCAAAAGACCTCTGTGTAAGCAAAGAGCTGAGCAAACCTTGCAAAACACTATTTAAATAGACATAAAACCCCTTTCTTTAAACAGAGATGATCTCTAAGTAAACTTCTCCCTTCTTGTTTTCTGACCCAAGTGGCTTCAATGCATCGGTGTCGACCAAACCGCAGGGATGTGATGTCCTGCAGAGCAAGGGGTGACGATGGCGGTGGGGACAGCTGCCGAGCACGGACCCCCGGGCAGCCGGTTTGCAGGGGCTCCAAATTTCGGGAGCAGCATTTCAAAGCTCATAGTAGGTACCAATATCCAGACGTGCTCAGGGGGATGGCTGGATGGTGCTGGTGTAGGTGGGTTTGAGTCTATCCTGGCCAAATGGTCCTGGGGAAGGCACCGCAGCATCACTCCCCTCCTCCCTGGAGGCAGCGCTGAGTTGGTGACCCATAGGATGACATTCGCTGAGTGAAATGCTTTTTTATCTAAGGTAACCACGCACGTTTCCAGGCCTCCAAACAGCTTTGGTTTCCTTGAGCACCTCCCGGGTCTCAGCCCAGAGGAGCAATTTGGGAGCCATGCGCTGTGCGGGAGAAAAACCCGCCCTGGCTTTAAAAAGAACCTGTGGGTCAGGTGGTGTTGCCTCACAGCTGCAGGGGTGGTTGCGGTTGAAGGGAATGGTCCAACGCACGACAGCTTGGCGTTCGCCCACCCTCACTGACAGGCGGCACCGTCCCTCGGGAGCCCCGGTCTGGCTTCTGGGGAGTCCCCACATCCATGGTGGTCACTGCACCCACGGTGGCCACCACCACGGCTCTGTGGAGAGCAGACCCGCACGCGTGGGGCTCCTACAGCAGAGTGGGGGCCTGGGGAGGCAGAGAGAAATGGGGGGGACCCACCCTGAAAGGGATACAGGGAGAAGAGCAAGGAGCCCAGAGCCGCCCCAGCATCACCGGCCCCGTCCCAGCCCCGCACGTCACCGCTTCACCAGCAGCTTGAGGTCAGCTCCTCGTCCCGCTCGTTAGCGAGAAGGCAGGATTCACCCGTTGATTTATTGAAGCACCAACAAAGGCTCAAAAGTGTTGGAAGCGCGATTTTTTCACCACCGGCTAAAAATAGCCGAGTGAAATTCCAGAGCTGCCTCTCGGCGTCCCAGGACAATGGCATTTGTAGCCTGCGCAGGCCGGGCTCCAGCTCCTGAAATAACACATTAGAAAGGGCAAATTCTGTCTTTAATTACAGCTCTACAAAAAGTAGCGTCTAAAAAGACCATTATCGGAATATCTGAGCACACAGTGCCAACTTTAAACCGAACCAGGGAACGCAGTGAGAGCCGTATGGACCTACTGTACATAAAACAAAAATTCAGTGTGTGTTACCGAGGGCGGAAGACACATGCAGTTGAAGCATTTAGAGCCCTTTGGCACAAGAAAGAAAATGCATTGAGACAGCAAGCGGCAGCTGATGATCCACTACGTCCCACCTCTGCCAAGCTCAAGGGTGAAACAGCGCAGGGATGGGACCCCTGGGAAGGCTTTAAACCTCAGAGATGCGCAGGAGCGGCTCCACGCGACATACTGGGAACGACCTTGTGTTCATCCTCGTGATTCCGGCCAACGAAGATGGGATCCCTTCCGGGGAGATCGTTATTGCAGAGCCCGCGGTAGAGCAGGCACGGCGAACCGCCCTGCCCGCCTTCCAAACACAAACCAGCAGCCTGCGATCGCTCGCGTCTGAAAGCGCAGGGATGCGGCCCCACCGAGCTCCCTGCCCAGCTCCGCGCCGTGGCAGTTCCGCGTGGTCAGGTCTCCGGGGTCGGAGCTGCGAGGGAGGACGGTGATCACGCATCGGGGGCTCCGCAACAACCCAGGCAAAAAAGACTGTAAATCAGCGTTTTCAAAGATGAGACAATCCCCCCAGACACACGAGGGTTTTCCCACCAAGACGCAAAGGGGAAGAGACATGGGAAGCAGCCGAGAAGGTGAGTACGGGAGGAAACAGCAGCTGCCCAGCGCGTCTGGTGCGGAGCATCCGCGACACCGAGTGGGACAGTTCGGGACAGTTCAGGACAGTTCTCGGCCCTCCCTTGTGCTCCACTGCTCCTCGCTTTCCCTTGCAACGCACAACTGGAACGCAGAACCCAGGTTTGCTGTTTCTGCCAGGAAAGGGTGAAATGCGAAATGTTTTTTGTTTTTAAATTCTATACATCCACACGCCTGGTTCCAGCAGCTGGTGAGAGTACGCGGGTAGGTTTGTGCGAGCAGGAGCTGCCCCTGTGCCGCGTGCAGACCGACGGGATTATTTTTTGTTAATATTTGGTGCTGCTCTCAGCTTGATGCTGTTATCTGCACCGTGAGCTGACTGGGGATCGGTTTTCTGCAGCAAGGCCACAGACAGCATGAGATACACGCAGCAAAGTGGTTTTGCGCGTCATTTTTATTTCCATATCCAAAACCTCCACTCTCCGGAGACCCGAGGACCGTGAGCTGTGCTCCGATACAACTGCAGATCAATGAGAGTGAGGCAGTGAGTACAAAACCTGAAGTTTTTCTGAGCCGGCAAACAGCCCCAGGGCCCCGATCCTGCTCTGTGCTGGTGCTGAGTGAGGCGGTGGATGCTCTGCTACACGGGGCAGGTGATTAAAGCATCCCTTAAAACTCCTTGTGCTCATCATGTCTTGTACCCGTGGCCCTCACAGCTGGGGAGGAGATGGGTTCCATGGGGAAGTCACTGGTACGTCCAGCTCGGACACAGGGGGGACCAGAGGCACAGCCCCACACAGTGAGCATTGCTAATAATTCAATAATTCAAGTATTATTAATACTTCTGATCCGGATTTGTCCTGCACTGAGGCAGGGGAGCAAAGGTTTCTTTAACGAAAAACACACGCAGGTGTTCCGTGAGTGCAGTATTATTATTATTTGTGTACCTGCAGGGTGGTTTTCAGCTGCCTCAGTTCTTCGGAAGAAAACCTCAGGTAACACTCACAGCGCAACTTGCTTGGAACTTGGGTCATTGGGGTTTTTTTCCCCCTCTTCTGAAGTGAGATTTCTGCTATAGCATAAAAGAACAACTCAGTGCGATGAAGAAAGAGGATGCTCGCAAAGCCCAGCTATGAAACAGCCGCCTCAAAGCTCAAGTGCTGAGCTGAAGCTGAGAGCAAAGCAGGTCTAAAGAAAATAAATCAGGAGTCCGTACTATATTCTTAAATATGGTTTAATACTCTTCTCCATTTCTGTACATCACAACACCAAGATATCACTGCTTGGGATCTCTCTGCAGAGGCTATATAGTATGCGAAGGCTAGGAATTTTCACCCCCGTTTAATGTGTTTGTATGTGTAAGTGTAATACATATCAGTATATATTGATATACACATCAATATATAATGCAATATATATCACTGAAGAGAACACATTGATTAAAGAAATACAAAAATTTGGCATCATTTCCAAACTTAAATAGTAAAAATAAAAACTACAAAAAGGAGCTGCATACCCTAATGTATCATGTGAAACAACAAGCAGTATATTCAAAAAAAAAAAAAAAAGTAAATTTACATCCAATTTTTCTGGTCTTATCATGTCACATCAGACCCATTTACAATGGCAAAAATCCAGAACATACCGCTAATGTGCTCCCCCCGGGTTCGCCCAAACGTGCGGCGGACCCAGCAACACCTCCCGTGAGATTCGGGCTTTGACGCGGGGTCAGCAAAGGCAGCGCCAGCTGCTCCACCAGGGTCACGGATTCTATTGCTCGCAAGGAATTTTGGACCTCATTAAAACAAAAAAGCCAACCCACCGGCATGGCAGAAGTTTGAAGACAAACCCTCCCCGCTCCGTTCAAGTGAAACGGGATTACGGGAAAAACAGGCAGGTGGGCAGCGTGGAAATGATGCTGCGGGATGCAGCGGAGCGACCACGGCCGGGGAGGGGGCCCAGGAACCCCAAACCAGTGAGACTGGTGCATCACCTCGTGCCAGCGGTCGCTGCACCCTCTGCCTGCGAGACCACCCGGAAAAAGCCCTTTGCCGTCCCTAGCGGGTTGAAATGCGTCCTGTAGAGGAGGTGGGACAAAAAGCTCGTCTCGAATCTTGAGGTTTTAACCCGTGAAGGGCGCGTTAGAGCTCAGCATCAGATTTCCAGGCCGTTTGTGAGCCAATCCCCTAGTGCTGGGACACAGATGAACCAGCGGCTGTGCCAACGTTCAACAGGTTCGTGTCAAATGCTCCAAATGCACCAGCACTAAGGTTTCAAAGACTCCACTGCCTAATTACTCCTGTAAAATACCCGCTTCCATTACAGAACTGTGGGTTCAAATTCACATAATCAAGGAAACCTCATGCAGTCCTAAAGCAAAACAAGAAAACCTTACTGAGGAACAAAACAAAGCAAAGTGTACCTTACTTCACTTAAATCATATGTTTATTTTTGTCAAGACTGGAAAAAAAAAAAAAAGATATCCTGAAGGCTGCACTGCTCCAATCCAAATTAAGCCCAAGACTTCAGCAGCATTTTCATTGCAATCAATGAAGTGCATTTCCTAGTTTGCACGAGCGGTGCTTCTGCAAATAGATTAAAGCACGTTTGGCTGGTAAGCCTCCCCAAACCCTCTCAATTTGCAAGCCACACATTATAAGCCAGCACTCCAGGTAAGTGCCTTCTCATTCCTTTCAAGAGAATGAACGGCTCCAATTTTATTCCATTTCTTCTTCTGCAGTCTAAGCTGAGAATGCCATGTAAATGGGTCACGGTTGCTGCAAAGTGCAGCAATTGATTTCTCCAATCAAGTAAAAAGAAACAAACCAGTAGGATCTTACTTCTATTAATTTTTGAAGGAAGAGGTTTACAGCAGTTAATGTATCATGAAGGTTAAAAAAATCATTTTCATAAAATACAAGAGCAACCAATTTCACCATTGAGTAAAAGTAAAAACTGGGATTCTTTTTAAATTAGTCCAAAGTGGCATACAGGAACTTAGTAGTTTGCTGCTGTACTGACACTATGACAAACCAAAGTGTAGGGTTTTGCTTTTTTTAAATCCAATGTTTGTGGATCAAGTTCTGGAAATGTTCCAATTCTAAGGCAGGGATCTGTTGTGTTTTCCACCATGAGTTTGCTCCTTGGGTTGGATGCTGGAGGGGCGAGGCACGTTTTGCCGGACCCAGGTCGACTACCTAGTAGTCATCAAGGTCAAAAAATTCGTCGTCTCCTCCTTGGTATTCCATTCCCTGGAAGTCCACTCGGTACCGCAAGATACCTGGGAAAAACAACGCATTTTAGCTTCTTCAGGATTTAAAGAGCATTTTAAGCAGTTTACTGAGCCCCATCTGCACGTAAATTTAATTTTCAGAAGCTGACTTAGCACTTGTGTTGCAAATTAGGCTCAAACCGATGACTGACAGCAGACATGAGCTCGAGTAAAAATGCCACATCCACGTTCCATTTACTGCCAGAAGGAAGAAACACCTACCTGCCCAGTACAGACCAGTTTCCTTCTGGAAAAGCTGAGCCTATTCTAGGGGACTTTCTCTCCAAGAAAATACCAGTACCGGCTCATTTGTCCCAGTACAACTGCCCAGATGAAGGCCTAACCATTAAATTCAGAAGGCAGCTGGCACCGAGGTGACTTTTGCAACGGGGTAAAGCAGGATTTAGTGGCTGTCTTCCTTTCCACCTGGGTTTCTGGGAAGCCTTTATGCCTGGAAACATGTACTTAGGCAAAGGGTATTCCAGGAGAATTTCCCTTCAAGCCCACAGGGGCTGGAGCACAGTAGCACAGAGAATCCCACCATGCAAAGAACCTGGATCCATCAGGACGGGAAGGACTCCTGAAATTACAAACCCTGAGAACTCAGAAACCCATTGCTCTTTATGCAGTCAAACAATTCAAGTTTGTTTCCTTCTGCCTGGTGTTCTCTGACCCCTAAAAATTCCTCTTTACAAGACACTCACCTCTATTTTATATGCATCAACCTAAACACAGTTAAGTGGCAACAGCCTTGTCCTGGGATCCCGAGTCTGGGGAGAACAAGGTGCACGGCAGGTGGTTTTGCTCTACCCTACTCCTGATTTTTGTCAGCCTGAAGCACACGTGCTATCTCTGCCGGACAGCTGAAACTGGTCAGCAAGCTCAACATAAGGATGGCAGAAGCCTCATTTCTCCATCAAATCAGCCTAAAAATAATTTTATTTGGAAAAGAAGCGGAAGACCAGGGAGCAAAGTACAGGGAAGCTGTGAGAGATGAGTAACAGATATCCAAGCTGCTTGAGAAACGGGGCCGGTGTTCGTCCCCCAGCTCTTGTGCACAGCAGGGCACGCTCTGCCACAAACAACGGTGCGCAGACACAGCAGCTGTTCACGGCCCTCCTGAAATTCAGGAGCTGGAAAGAAGGACAGTCCACCCTCCGAGCACGCCGAGGGACAAAGGGATCTGAGCAACACAGCCTGCAGTGGCCCAACTCGCACAGCATCTTACTGAATATGGAGCAAATCCACCCGCAGATCCCTGATGAACATGATGGTTTCCTAAACTGCTAGGAGTAAGGTTAACCTGTTAAGCTTTCCACTCGTATTTGCCCCAGATTATCAAATCAACCATTAAAAAAAGACAAAACACATTTCTCTCTTGCAGTTTACCTCCAATTCCTCCAAATCCTTTCACAAATTGAGATCCTTCCTGTGATTTGTCTGTAACAATTTCCAACGTTGCTCCAAATTTCTTGTAGTTGTTCGCAAACCACTCCAGAAGGGGCATACTTTCTATCAGTTCGTGTTCCTGGCCAGTCTATGTGGACATTTGAGGAGGAAAACAAAAAAGGAGTTAGTGAAGAAATGGGAGAGAAAACGCCTTGTTTATTCTTCTGCACAACCGTCACCTCATGCAACACAGTTTTCACAATTTCTTTGTATTTGCTTTATACCCTGCAAAGTCCACTTATTTAACCAGGCACTGTTTACTCTAGGGAATACCGATCTAGGCAAATACGGAGGCAAAAAGCATAGTTTTATAAGTAGAAGGTCGAGCGATTGTTGGCATAGAAACCCTACATTACTGCAGATAACACCACAAAACTTCTGTGCACCCAAGGAATTAGCAATTGCCCCACCAGGAGGGAAAGCAGCTGGAAACAGCCACCCTGACAGGCCTAATACAGGACAGACAACTGCTCTTTTTGCAAGGGACTGACTCGTTTGCCCAGTTTACTCTGCAAAGTAATAGAATATAGCCCCGTCAGGGGGTTTTTTGACCTGTACAGGCAAGAAACTCCCAGGCAGTGAATGACAGATCCACATTTCAAGTACATGTAGAAGCAAACACTGCCTTGCACTTAAATCCACGTCATCATTTCTAGCTGTTTTGTTCTGATCAAATCGGTGCACGATAAGATGGGAATAATGGTTTGGGACCTTCACCTGTATGGTAGCTACTAAAGTCTTCTAGCGGATGGTTTGGTGGGGTCAAACACCCCGTATTGCCTGTCAACAACTCATTTACACAAACCCTGCGAACTGGCAGCAGGAAGGATTGAAGAAAAGCAAGTCTGGAATGCAGGAGCTACATTGAAGGTGAACAGGAAGAACCACAGACCACTGTCTGGAAGTCTCATCTGAGTGCCAGAAAGGTCACCGTGCTCACAACAAACTAAGCTCAGGTATCCAGAGTGCTGCACCGGTACACTCAGAATAAATCTAGAAGCCCCAAAGCTGAAATACCTCTTTGTCTGTGAAGTGGGATTTATCCTTCTCTTGCTCTGGTGTCAAATACAGGATCTTCTCCTCTGAGAATGGAGAGAGAAAAAAAATAAACATATCAGGTCAGGTAAGACTACCAGCTGCAGGTTAAAGACAGCGAGACCGACAACAGCCAGCGATTACAGCACGGAGGGTCTGGATACTGACACTGCCCATCTTTCTAGGTGAAGATCTGTGGGAAACTCAACAGGGCACAACCAGCGGAGAATAACTGCAGTGCCAACACCAAAGGTGGCAGAGGTCCTGCTGCGGGCACGCGGTTTGTTTGTAGTTGGGAAGAATTGTGTTTCTGGCCAGAGTCAGGCCAGTCTCGCTCTGTAGTGCATTGGTATCACATTTATCCTTAACCCACAGGACAAAGTGCCACCCCAGTGCTGCGATCTTTTCTCCCCAGGGGAAGCTCACTAGTCTCAGATCATTCCCCCAGAGCAGCTGCTTACGCACCATTCCCTTGATCAAGCCCTTAAAGATCTACTTCAGTACTTAAAAGAAGCCTCTAAGAAGGATGGAGACAGGCTTTTTAGAAGGGTGTGTTACGACAGGACAAGGGGTGATGGTTTTAAACTAAAGGAGGGAGATTGAGGCCGGACATGAGGAAGGAATCGTTGGCCCTGAGGGTGGTGAGAGCCTGGCCCAGGTTCCCAGAGAGGTGGTAGATGAACCATCCCTGGAGACATCCCAGGCCAGGCTGGACGGGGCTCTGAGCAACCTGAGCTGGTGAAGATGTCCCTGTCATGGCAGGGGGGGCACTGGGGGAGCTGGGAAGGTCCTTCGACACAAACCATTGTGTGATTCTACCTCTGGTGTTCCTCCAGCACAACCTACCCAAGTGCCACGGCTCGTGTCAAACCCTCACGGACCTTTCAGTCTCACAGGAGCGCTACCTACCCTCTGTGCCTTGGCAGTGCAGAACGTATCTCATGATATCCAGATTTTCATAGACTATCAGTATCTCTACTGCTCCCATTTCCAAAGCTTTTAGTGTATCTTCAACGCCAAAACAGTACTTCCCCGTGTCCTGACTGATTTCATCGAAGTATCGTCCTGCAGCCAGGATACAAAGAGCGAGATTGTCACAAACACTGATCACGCCACATGGATTCTTAACAAGCCTGATTTGAATGCAAGAAGAAACTGGAAAACAAGACCGCAGTGCTGCTGAAGGAAGCCAGGGATGTGATAACATGTCAAAGAATGTAATTTAGGATATTCAGCAGCAGAAAGTCAACTCCATCAAACACTGTCCTGTCAGGAATATCACTCCCTTGAAAGGCTTACCGTCGCTATTAAACAATTGGCTGGACTAATCCACCAGCAGGCACTACTGAACTTCACTCACTTCTGTGTAAAGTAGCTACTGCCACTATTGTGCTCTTGTGCTTTCAAATTAGCAATGTGTCTGCTGAGGGTCCAAGGATCATTTCTACCGCCATCGTAAGACAAAATAAACCGTAACTCTCATCTTTCTGAAGATGCAAACAATCTGAGATGTTTTTTCCCCTCCCACCCAAACGTCACCAGAAGGCCTGAAAATAAGGCAATCTCTGATGAAAACAGAGAAGATCTGAGAAGCTCAGTGTGGAAAAAGAAAAACAAACCACACACACCAAAACCCCCTCACTTCTTGAAGTGTCGTTAAGTCCTGCAGCATTTGAGAAGGTGTCCAGGCAGCAGAGTCACTACAAGTCATGCTCTGCCCAGCTCAGAACACACAGCAGGGCTGAGGCAGCACACAAGGCACCACCAGGAGGTCTGAAGCAAGACCTGCAGATTCAGTCAAGCACGTTTGGCTCAGGAGAAGGCTGAGCATGTAGCCACATACCTATTAGTTTCTTCTCTTGAATGAATTTCACATTGGAGAGGACCTCAGTTGACAACTCAATTGCTTGATTGAATCCATTTTCTCCTCCATATGAAATGTCAACTAGTTTGAGCACTTTGGATTGCAACCGCTAGAAGAGAAAAGGAGGACATGAGAAAGAGCCTATTACACACAACTGCCACAAGACAACTTCCTAATGCCACAAGAATTCAGTGTTTAGTAAGAGGCACAGCATTAATCTATTTTTGCTTCACTTGCAAGCAGAGGTTCTGAGTCAGAGGCACCTCTGAATGCTTAATACTGAAGCACAATTTTCAGGCAACAGGGACACAGAGAATAGGTTTAGTGGAGTTTAATTCCAATAAAGCTTCTACTTTAGATTTGGGAAACACAAAGAACATGAATGCCAGTTCCAAACCAGGGAGGACAGATTTCTTACTAGCACTTATTAAGCAAAGGTGATCTTACCTAATTGTAGGAGGTATTAAGAAAGGGCCATCTCTCTAGGGTGTATGAGCTTCTTAGTTTTGATCAAATCACTTACGACACTAAAGTTACATTCCTCCCGAGATGCATCGTATACCAGAGCTACTGCCAATATCACCATGTCACTACTGACGGCTTAAACATTTGGGCTTTGCTCAGAAAAGGCCACTCACCTGATCAAACATGTCAGATTGACTTAATTCAGTTTTGAAGTCGGCTGATCCAGCTAAAACGAGACCAGCCACGTTCACCTTGTCGCCGGAAATGAACAGTTGCACAGCCGTCTCCGCTACCTTCCTTACGTAGTTGTGTCGTTTCTCCATTCTCAAACGAGCAAAACGCAAGGCAGACTGACCTCCTCTGCCTTTAGGAGAGAACAGATGTGAGGCAGCAATTTGGAAGCCATTTCATTTCAGGCAGGTTATTAGTACCCGGTCCCAACTGGGCCCTGGATCACTGAAGCCAAGGGCAGCTGCAGCCCTCTGAACCAATTTGCCACAAGCAGAGCCAGGGGCGCTCGTTGAAACAGCCAGCCAATAAAGGGGGTTCATTCACAGCAAGAGATTTTTCTTCACATGTCCCACAGAGGGAAATATGTTGGGATTGGTTTATTTTCTTTTCATACAGACTCTCAACTCTCTACAGAAATTCCGAACACCTGTGCGCATTTTCTGTGGCCTGTGCCTTCACTAAAAGCAGTTTCCTTTGTTACACTACCTCACATACTTTTCTCGCTGATGCGATGCCGCCCAGCAGTCTCTGCTGCAGAAACCTGTTTCTATTTCATTTTGTCCCATCCTGATCTCCAGAGAAGGATAGTAAACCAGGAGTAGCTAACAGATAATTTGCTGAATTCATCAGTAGTTCACTATAATACAGCATTGTAGAATGGAACTAGAATTTTGCTTGCTCTATTAGGCTTCTGTGCTTCCTGCTTCTCACTGTGGTTTGCATGCAACACCATCAGATGCAAACTTTAAAGACGCTACCAAGTGGTATTATTACTCGTGCTAGTAATATTTAGTTATGACTGTCCCAAAACCAAGCGAAGGGTCAAATCCACCACGAAATAAAAAGCATCACTTTAAGAAGATCAACTGCGTATTCGAGTGATTCATTAATTTTGACAGAAGGCTCAGACTAGAGGCTTTGCTGTCAGATTTCAAGGGAGCAAAGAATTGAGTAGAGCTAAACACCTACAGGCCACGTTCCCCGCTTCTGCCCTCACGTCCCACCCCGCGATATTCTGCTGCAAACAGCCTAGAGAGAGCCCAGCATGTTACCATGCTTCTTTGGAAGATCCACAGTGAATTTGTGCAGGACTTCTCTCGTGTTTCCTTGAAGGGTTCCGAAGAGTGCACCGCTACCATCTATTACGATAAAGCCAAACTTGCTGTCGTCGGAAAGCAGCGCCGTGAGAGCCTGGAGCAGAAAACGGTGGTGTCAGCAGCAAGCACCAGGTTACTAGGGATTCTAGTTCAGAAAGGCTACCAGAAACAATACAGCTCAATAAATTTCAGTTCCATAGGTGGCCATTGCTACTTTTTAACAAATAAACTAGAGGAAGAGCAGCGGATTCAGGAATTGTGGCTACCCCTGCTTACTGTCTCACACAATGCCACCGAGAGCAGAAGGAAAACCGATGTTGAAGCTTGATAACTATTTTCACAGCATCACCAGATCATCACGTGAAGTCCACGGCAGGTGTAAGAGCAAAACCCTAAAGATCAGCTCCAGAAAGTTTCAAGTGAAACAGATCACACTTCTGTGAGGCTCCATCACCTCTGGTTGGCAGAACTGGAAGAGTAATTTTCCTGGCATTCCAGCCAGGAGAGCAGAACTCGCTCAGTTCACAACCAGGCAGTTTTATACTACAAAGCACCAATACAGGTTAGTTTTCCACTTGCTGACTACCACAAATACTGGTTTTGCTGCACCTGCTCACTTCCAAAAGTCCCAGAGGTAGAATGATGAAATCTACAGTGGCTATGACAAATTCAGCCTTACAAAGCAGGATTAAGTAACAGCAGCAATAATTGTCATGTGCATAATTTGCCATAGAGAAGACAGCCATAACATTTTCAGGAAAATGAAGTTATCCTTTTATTTTCTTGCCTTTAAAGAAAGCAGCTAAATTAATCCTCATTTAAGTTGACTAACAACTAAAGCACTGCTTGGCATCAAGATTTTTGAGTTACTTTCGTGCAATCTCCTGTCCAGCCCTGGTTCTGGTGGTGTGGGAATCTGACAGATTCTCTCCACTTATACAGGTCCAATAAACGTAATAGCAAGAATCTTCTTTCTGGCTGGCAAAAACACATCAGCAGGATGGAGAACTTGTCAAACTCCAGATGGTTTTAAGTCACTATTTTAATACTGAAAGAGCGATGGTGTTGGTTTACGGCACAGGACCTTTAACTGCCTGTGTGCCTGCCAGCTTGATTATTGGGCTGAATGGAAAGAATAAAAACCGTCAGTCATCTTTGTCCAAAATCCACACAACCAAATCTACGGCGTTCAAGCTTAAAAGAAACAGACACTAAGGTTTAATGGAATCTACCGGCCAAAATAAATATTCTGTATTAATTCCTCAGTGGTGGGATGAATGAGAGGAGGAAGTGGCATATGACATTGCAATTGATGTAACTGGGACAGAGCCAAGCAAATCGTGTGACTGGAATGAACGCTCCAGCCAAGGTATCAAAATCAGTCATTGTAAATCCTACCCTTCAGACACACATCAGGGTTCATATCTCTCTTGGGAAGTCGCTTCAGTTTCACGCAGGCAATAAAATATCTAGAGGAAATCTTATCAGACACCCTTGCCAGGCAGCAGATGACTACACCTCTGATGTTCTTGATTCCTTCTTATTTTAACCAAGTATCCAACGATTCCCTCAGTTTCCCCTTCATTAGTTCTATGTCAGTAATTCCACTGTTTGTCCTACCAAGCACAAAAAAGGGACTATTGCTTTTATTCTGTTCCTTCAGTCTGGGCTGAGTTTCCTCTTCACAGCTTCAGCCTAAAGCTGAAGATCACATCCCTTTCCTATTCCTTGACACGTCCTCACTTTCATAGGACATTTCTTAACGTACCAAGTCAGATGCCCCATCAGTTGAGTTGTAGTTGCATGTTGGGGGCAATCACTGGGTTAAAAACATAGATCTACAACCAAACGAGACAGACCAGGGCTTCAGTGCTAACACCACCTCACAGCTCAATACAGTATATAGTCAGCTTTTACAGCTGGATTTGATTCTGCAGTGCAGATAATACCAAGTCAAATAATCACATACTCAAAACACACAGGAGAGCAAACAGCCCGTGGAGAAAGGTGCTGGTAGCAATCACATCAGCAGTAGTTGCAATTACCACAAATTCCTCTCGAGTTATTGCCGCTCTCTCGCTGAGCAACGCTACACACCAGCAGGGGTGTATTTACAGCTGCCTCCCGGGAACAGCCCACTGGGCAGCAGCTACTCCTTGTGCATTGGATCAGCGCCCTGAAGTGGCACCTGCAGCCAAGACCAAATTAATCCCTTTCCTAACAGCGCAAAAGGCAACTTGCTGCCAACAAGGGCAGGGACGCATATCTCCCCTGGCTTTGCACCTCTGGCTCTCTCCTGAATTCTCTTATTTACCTCTTGCTTTCAGTTGCCTGTGAACGTGCAGGCTCAGGAGAACTCAAGAGCTGTACCTGTGTGCAGTTTTGTTATTCCTGGTAGGTCAAAGATGTACTGGGATTTCATCCTTGGTGGAGAGACAATAACAGGGGTGTACCTCACTTGTGCAACAAGCATACCTTTCCCTTCTGTACTCATACCCTTTGAAACACAGTTGTGCTCTCCAAAAACCCAAGGAAACAAGCAGAACTACATCACTGAAAGGCCTGTCAAGCCCACGTCACAGGGGTTTGGTGACAGGCAATTTAGTCTCCATCCACACGTTTATCATGTTGGACGTCACGGATGTGAAAGGCAGTCAGTCATCTGCTGCAAACATTGAAACTTCTGCGACTGCCAACAGAGCCAAAACAGATGCAATAAACTGACCTCATGCAGTCAGGACTAGTGTAACCCACATTAATTTAAATATGCCTCAAACCATTCATTTAACCAAGATAAGTAGATGTTAGATAAAAATAATTCCACTTTTCTCCAGACAGATTAGGCACATGCCAGCTCTCCATCAAGGCTCTCAGTTAATGCATCTGATATCAGGACTGGCAACACTAATATTATCCTGGCATTACTTGAAGGCCTGGCTTGGAATAAGATCTATGAGCCTCTAAGGTTAAGAAAAAAAACACACCTGCCTCCAGTTACAGAGGAAAAACTCATGCCTGTGGGTTACACAAACTCAACAGTTACTAGCTGGGCTATAAAGTCAGCTGGAGTAGGAGCTGGATGATATCTCAAGTCCTTTCAGCAAATATCACACATTTCTGAGTACCAGCCAGCCAGCAGTGGCTTCACCAGCAGGATGTCTTCATTAAAGCTGCTGTTCTAGGCTGCTGACTCAAGCACACCAAGGATTGTTTCAGCGAGTCTAGAGAAGCAATCTGCCCTGGACCAGGAGGCAATAGGGGATTTCTTACCTCTGTGTGGAATTTGTTGTCACACAAATACAACGACGTATTGATTGGTTTGAAAGGTTCAAAGTCAATGTTGACTTTCTTCTCTTTTCCTTCTTCTGTCACAATTGTTCCACAGTAAACAACCAGACCATTTGGAGGTACTACAAAGGACACAATGCAATTTGAGATCACTATGAAATATTGCAAGCTGTACCCATCAAAAAACAACCACAAGGCCACGAGACTCAAGGCAGAGATGAAATTGAAGTTCTCAAGATTCTTTTTTTTTTACTTTCCATTTCCCCCACCTCATTCCCTCCCAGATCTCTACAATGGAAAACACACAAATTTGGTGAATCGATACTCAACAGCTTAGAGCAGGAAGCTAAAAGTAACACTGATGGAAAGACTTTAAAAAAAGCTGCGAGGACATGTACCTGTCTATTAAACCCATGAGCTTGCAAGCTCATAGAATCCAGAAAAGGCTGGACATCCCCATAAAGCTTTCCTGGTTCTTCTACAGTGATTTATAGACTGACCATCTCAATGAAGACCACTTGCCAACGTAAAGACTAATTTACCGTATCATTTCAGACAGTGTGGGTCTGTTTCCTCCCCAAATGATGGTGGCTACACAGTGGCATGCATAAGGCATACAGAAGTTTCTGCTTGATGAAAAGCCACTAGTTTAATGCAAATGAACTCTTGTGGAACAGCTCTTCAGGCTGGCCTAGTCTAGAATAGCCAGCACTGCTAAGGACAGGACCATGAGCCCACTTATTAAAGACAAGAACCATCCCACTATTGTTGTCCCAAGCTCTACCCCGAAGTAGTTCATCCATGGGCAACATACCTGGAACATCAGTGCAAAACAGCAGCAAAGGCCAACAGATTTGATTAGCAGAAAACTGCATAATGCAGGAACTTAAGGCTGCTTCCAAGTAAGGGAAGTTTGCCAGCATCCATACAAGCTACAAGTTACCTTTGTTATAGAGTTTCAGTCTTTGCTGTACAGATGTAATGGCTCCCAGTACTGAAAGGCGATTCACTCGAGACTTAATGTTGGAGGCGGTGCCGAACTCATCCGCTAACATTTTTGCCACTCGCGAAATCTGGTCTTTGGGGGGAATGATCAACGATATCATGCTGGTACCATTGCTGAGAAAGGAAAAAAAGAAAGAGGGGTTGTGAGCAGCCACCAGCCAAAGCAACAAGTGTATTCATACCGTATTCCACGCGCACAGCTGTGTTTCCTCCCTCCCCGGAAGGACGCTCCACTGTTACTGGTGTAATTCCCCTTCTGATGTACAATAATGGAGAGAAAACGAAACAAAACGGTCTCTTCAGAAAATTTGACTCCGTAATGAAGTGTTCAGGTTAGCCACTACCAAGCAAGTATTCCGAAAGCTGCTTGTTTAACCTGGGATACTCCTCTGGAAAAAAGAACACATGTACAGGCTAAGAGCTGCAAGCTAAAGGCATGTACGGAGTTCCAAGCAGAAATTATTTAAAACAATGCAAGTCACATACTTTAAGGACATTTTTAAGCGCATTCCATTTGTTCTCAGGCAGCTGGAGCACTAGTTAGCCCAAGTGCTGTTTTAACACTTGTTCTCCTCAGATTAAGACAGAAAACGGAACTGGAAGGATCCTTTTGTAGTAGTTGGTCTTTTCTACCCTTCCGTTAGCACTTTGTTTTATAGAGAAGCTCACCAACTCCAGCAGTTGCTTTAAGTAATGCGTGCTTAAGTCCAGGACTGCTAGCTCAGAAGTGCCAGCCCCAGGCATGGAACCAGGAGATAAGACCCCACAAATCACAGAACCGGCTTAAATTCAATGAAAAAAAAGTGTGATATTCATTTTTCCTACAGCTTTGCAGTGGATCCTGGCAGAGGTCTTAATCCCCAGAGCAGCCACATGGTTCAAATCCATCCAAAGCCAAAAGGAAAATCAGGGAGGTTCCCGTCCGCTTTCCAGCAGGTACCTCCCATTTGCCATTGAAGCATCCCAGACGTCTCAAGTGCTGCTTCTGCAGCATCTCAAATTTAACCGAGACCTCGTACTTCACATTAGAGTGAAGGCATAAAAATCAAATGCCTCATCATGTCCTCTGGTGCTCGCAAGGACAAACCAGCTCAGCTCTGTGAAAGAAGCTCTACACAGGGTTATGAGTCAGAGAGCCAAGAAAGTGTTTTTCAGCCATAAAAAGAAAGAGGGGTGGATTTTCCTCTTTTACATTTCTTAGAGTAGGAGAAGACTCCGGCAGTACCTGCCTGCTGCTGTTTCAGATTGTCATGCTCTAGTGTCCTGCCTGAAGTGTTTGGGCTACAGAGCCAGCAGGGAAGTGCTTTAAAAAGCATCACTTCATTAGCCTCTTTACAGAAGTTGTACAGCCCTCTTGCAAAGATCTTCAATTCAGGCCAAGTTGAAACGGGTGGTGGTAGTAGGTCAAACAAGTCCCTGACCTTGAAGACAACTAATTGGGTTTAATATCCAAGATCCCTCTACACACTAATCAAGAAAGTCGCAAAGAGACACTTGCAGGCATTATTCCCAGAAGGAGCTCTGAGCCATGCTGACAGCGATCAGACTCGCAGGTCACGCCAGCCAAGAATACTCCATATACCACTCAATTAAAGCAGTCGGCTACCCCGGCGAACGGCACAAGCCCTAGGGGAGATCTAACAGCCCACCATTCCCAGCAGGATCCTTTGAGAACACGCTGATCAGCACGAAAGCAGCTCTTCCCACTTCTCTGAAAGCGGCACTCTCGGGGCAAGCTCACGCGGTTTGTTTCTTCCTCCGAAAGAAGAGACTCTCAGCCTTCGCAGAGATCAGAAAGCTCCGCACATCGCACCTGACTTGCTGAACTTGCATCCCGCTGCGGGGGGGCGACTTGGGAGTTATGTCCCTTGGGCGCTTCCCGGCTCTCCTGCTACAACGAGACCTCAACTTCTCCTGTTTTGAGGACAGGTGTAGGGTAGCAGGTGAGAACAGCAAAGAGGAAGACCGGGTGTGCCCTCCCAAGACTGATTCCTCAGTGAAAAACACTTGTGAAGCTACCATCGGGTTTTCAAGCGCAAACTAGCCCCCAGATCCCAGCCCTTGGCCTCGCTGCATTAGCGGAGCCGAACTTCAGAGCCCTGCGTGCCCTGAGCGGCTGTGCCACACCGGACCTGCACCTGGAAGGGGCCACCGTAACCCATGATTATTTATATTACACACAGCGTCTTATCTATGAGACAGAGCCACGTGTGTCCACGCCCTTCCCAAAGCACCCTAACCCCAGGTAATACACCTGACTGCATAAGCCCTCGTGATTTACAACTGCAAACAAATAAATGAAGAGGGTCTCTTAGATGATGCATTCTCCCTCATTTAAGTCTCAAACTAGTTTAACACAGCACTGTACTTGGTTCAACCCTTCAGCAAGTTCCAGCCTGGATTTGTATCCAAAGGCACCTTCCATTACCAACAATTTCTTAGGTTTGAGGTGCTCATGCCACTATTTATTCAGCCAAAGCTATTTCAGGCGCTAACCAGTTCCTACAGAACCCAGTAAAACCGCAGACGTGCAGTTTGCATGGGAGCAGCAGCAGATCTGCACACAGGCGACCGGGGTGAGCGGCTGTCCTCACGCACCACTGAGATCACACCACAGAAGGGCAGTTTTCACCTCTCAAAGCAAGCTTGTACATTGTACATTAAATTTACCTCAATGAGGCAAAATGGAGTAAAGAGTTTCTAAGAAAACTGCAGTTCAAACACACTTAAAAAAAAAAAAAAAAAAATCGGTTACTCTACATAGCAATACAGTCTGCAGGTTTCCCACCCGTCTTTGCAGCCGCTGCGCCTGAACATGACAGGTACTTCTGCAAAATCCCATGGCTCTTCCTCCTCCGCAGCTGCTAGATGAGCTGTGTGCTGGGTTCTAGAGCACTTTTACTCTGGTAACGACACCTGGGAAATCTGCTGGCTACAACCTCCCTTTGACACCATAGCCTACAGCATCTCCTGGAGAAGCTGCAGCTCATGGCCTGGATGGTATATCTGTGATGGGTAAAGAACTGGCTGGAGGGCCGGGCCCAAAGAGTTGTGGTGAATGGAGACAAATCCGGTTGGTGGCCGGTCACGAGTGGTGTCCCCAGGGCTCAGTATTGGGGACAGTTCTGTTTAATCTCTTCATCAATGATCTGGATGAGGGGATCGAGTGCACCCTTAATAAGTTTGCAGATGACACCAAGTTGGGTGCAGTGTTGATCTGCTGGAGGGTGGGAAGGCCACACAGAGGGATCTGGACCAGCTGGATTGATGGGCTGAGGCCAATTGTCTGAGGTTCAACAAGGCCAAGTGCCGGGTCCTGCACTTGGGTCGCAACAACCCCAGGCAGCGCTACAGGCTCGGAAAAGAGTGGATGGAAAGTGCCTGGCAGAAAGGGATCTGGGTTTGCTGATTGACAGTGCCCGAACACGAGCCAGCGTGTGCCCAGGTGGCCAAAGAAGCCACCAGCATCCTGGCTGGTACCAGGAATAATGTGGCCAGCAGGACTAGAGAAGTGATTGTGCCACTGTACTCAGCACTGGTGAGGCCAAACCTTGAATCCTGGGGTCAGTTTGGGGGCCCTCATCATAAGGACATTGAAATACTAGAGAGAGTGCAGAGGAGGTGACAAAGCTGGTGAGGGGCTGGAGCACAAGTGTGATGGGAGCGGCTGAGGGAGCTGGGGGGTTCAGCTGGAGAACAGGAGCTGAGGGGAGACCTTCTGATCTCTGAACTGCCTGAAAGGAGCTTGGAGCCAGGGGGGTCGGGCTCTGCTCGCCAGGAACAAGCGCCAGGAGCAGAGGAAACGGCCTCAAGTTGCACAGGGGAGGTTCAGATTGGATATTAGGAAAAAATTCTTCCCACAAAGGATTGTCAGGCACTGGAACAGGCTGCCCAGGGCAGTGGTGGAGTCACCACCCCTGGAGGGGTTTAAAAGGTGTTTAGATTATGTTCTTATGGACATGGGTTAGTGCTAGAGCTGGGTTATGGTTGGACTCGATGATCCTGAGGGTCTCTTCCAACTGAAGTGATTCTATTCTATTCTCCCAAAAAGGGCCTTTCCCGACAGCAGACCTCTAACCCCAGCAGGCTCTGCCGTGCATGAAGCACACGGGACATTTGCTGCCTGGCAGGCCATTACCAACCCCGAGTCCTCCGGCCCAGCGAGCGCAGTGCCAGACAGAACTCCATCAGAGAACCGTTACAGCGAACAATTAAGTAATCAATCCAGGCAGTGCTCACCCTGGCAGCTCGGGATCGAACAGGCAACAAGCTGGTTCTTGCCTGCACCACCCCCAGCGCTCCTGCAAGAAGATGGACCTGGAACACTCCAGATTATGTTCTGCTCAGCAGGATCCCAATTTCAAGATGCAGCATTGCTAAGAGGTTCCCTGTCCCGCTTTTAGTGCGCCCAAGACAAATTATACTAGATCAGCTGGAAGCTAATGCTTTCAGACTGAACTGAGCCAAGAAGTTTTAAGCAGCTAGAGACAATTGCTGTCCCTATTTCAGGCTCAGGAGCATCTGCACAGCAGCCAAAGAGCTGCCACTGTGATGCAAGTACACGCATCAAGAACCAAAACGCTCTGGGAGGTTTGATTTGTAAGAACCTGGCATCCCAGACCACAAGACAGCACAACACGTGCCACCGCACAAGGAACTGGAGACGAGAGAACAATTAAAAGCTTTAAGGGCACCTGTCCACAACTACAAAGAAACAAGGGAGCAATTAAGTGCCAACCTCTGTAAAGGCCAAAGCACTTCACTGTCTGGGTACTATGGTTACTACTCATGCTGTGCCAGCCCTGCCAGTAATTGCCAATTAGCTCCAATTTAGTGTGGCCTGGAAGGTACCAGCATTAGGTATCTGCAGGACAGAAGATGACGACCAGGGTTCCAATTTCCCTTCTAAATCACTGAGGGTGGGCTCCAACCTCGCACCCACAACCTGCCTGAGAGCTGTTTGTGGGAAAGGGGGAGGCAAAAACAACCGTGATTTGCTCTCTCGAGACAGCAAGTTCTTTAGAAAATCGAAGTTTGTGGACAGGACAGCCTGTTCTAAAACTTCAATGTTACTACAGTTTGAATGTCAGACAAGCGTACCACAAAGCAAACAGCTTTCCCAGTCACAGACAGACATAGGAACAAACGTTAACAAGTTGTCACAGCAAGCGGCAGCGTGAGCAGCGCTGAATCATCGCTAACCTCGCCCCAAAAAGCCGCGGGGAAAAGCTTCACCAATATTCCCGCGAGCAGGTACTACGGCCCCAACACAGCTCCTTTTTCCAGCACTGCCTGAGAGGTGTCACCCGCCAGCATCTCACCCTGCCCCGCGACAGCCGTGGTACTGCAGACCGAGACCCACCAGGGATCTCACAGCAGGCACTCGCACCGGCTGCATCCCGAGTCCCGCGCCACATTCGGCACCAGGAGCGGTGCCCACCGTGTAGGCAACTCACGGTTCAGCAGAAGCAGCCACCACAAGAGAAGGCAAGCGCACAAAGCGAGCAGCACATCGCGTATGGGAGAAGCTGCCAAGTACCCTATGGATGGGTTTCATTCCAGCTGGGTGACCCTCATCTGCACGGATTCAGTTTTTACTCTTTCACCTGTTAGAAGGAACAGCTGAGCAGATCCTCAGACCTTCAACTTCCAGTTGAAACTAGAAACTGGTCTAGCGGTTTTCTAAAAGATTCCCACCACTTTACACAGCGTTCTGTCAGTAAAACGGCAACCTGCACGGCCACAGTACCAAACGCAGCGACCACCAACTGTAGCTGCCCTCGACGTGGCCGACGAGCCGTCCCAACCGGAGTCTGAGGAGGAACAGGCACCCAACCTGTCTCCTGGAATTTGGGATATGCGCTGGCAAGGGAGAGCATTCATTCAACAGATGTGCTATATTAATAGGAGCTAGTGGCCCACCCTGTGGTATCAGAGACCTGACAAACGGCAGCTGGGCTGTAATTGTTCCATAATGAAACATTTTACACTAATAGCACACTGGTAACGTGGAGATACAGAGGCAAGGAAGGTCAGCCTTTGTGACCCAAAACGAGCTGATTTTCACGGGGCACTAGCTGTGTGAGCAGCTTGCTTTCCCCAGGAACCGAGGGCAGCACGAGGCCCCTGTGCGACTGCCAGAGACTGGAGCAAACAGCTCTCGGATCATCTGATCTTAACCACGCACCACAGCTAGGAAGCTTTCTGTGAAATAACCGTTGCCACACGGTGCTTCAAGCCACGTTACCTGCCCCAGGTAACATCTGTGGGTCTCCATCCAAGAGGACTACGGATTACTGGGCAGGCATCGCACGTACCGAGGAGCACAAGCTGCCCGGAAAGCCAAACCCACTGGAGTTATAGCATGGCTAGACCAGCTCCATCACTGACACATCCACAGCCAGCTACAACACCAGCAAGATCTGAGTAATCCAAGACAGAACTTTGACAAGCACACACCACAGGTCCAAGAGAAGAGCACTTCTGAACAAATACCTACAGAACGCTCCGGGCTCATGATACTTGAGCGAAGGGCTGAATTGAAAGCACAATCCACACAAGCAGTGATGTAAGGAATACTTGAGGGGTTTTTGGTCCTGTATCTGAGCAGAGATGTTGAATGAAATGCTATAAAAAGTAAGTGTCCTCTAGTATAGACAAGTGCAAAATTGCTGGTTTGGGTTCTCTTATGAAACATCGGTCATTAGACACTCCCTGCTCATATAAGCCCTGTACGCAGCAGCACTGACCTTGCCATAGGGAAGTTCTACGCATATGCTCTTACAACTTAAGAATTATGGCTCTGAAGCACATAAACAGCTCATAGCTGTGCCCTTTAAAGACTTAATGTCTTTTAATAAGACAAAGCCTTCATCATAGGAAGTGGCTCAAGTACACTCGAGATGGCAAATCTAGAGAGACAACAGCAGATGCAAAAGCTACGTAATTTTTCCTGGAAATCCTGTCAGCCTGCTAGGAAAGAGCAATCTTAAGAGTCTAGGATCCCTCCAGTGCTACAGGGGCAACGTCATCTTACCCAAAGAGAACACGGGTTGAACGCTTTGCAATAAACACCACCAACATGCCTCAATCTAGTTGCTGCTCTAGAAGCAACAGCTTTTTGTGATGTTTCCATCAGAAACAGATGAAATCCCACTCTCTGTTCGGGTGCTTGGCTCAGAGCATAGCTCGTGCAGATGAGTGCAGCAGATATCCAGACAGAGCACACAGCACCCGTTAGCTGAAAATGGGACCTACCATCAGCTCCTTTGACGTTTAATGTGAAGTTGAGCTGAAAGCCATGCTGTTGGCAGTAATTTTTACAGCATCTCTTCAGCCAGAACCTCACAACCTCCACCTCAGAGGTGTTCTGCATTTCACCACAGCATACACCAGAACTCTAGATCATCTACTACAAGGTGATATCAACATAAGTTGTTCCTCAAAGGCTTTCTAGTCACTCAGAGAAGGGCATGAAGATGTGGAGACTAGTTCCCTAGCAAAAGTAAGGCAGAGATGACCTCTCTGGATCCAGTGCCACCTCATCAGCACAGACAAAGCGAAAGATGGGGGCAGGCTGGATGTGAAGGGAGGACTGCAGAGCCAGAAGACCAAGTCATTCTTTCCTCAAGAGTACTTTTCAGCATAAGTATTAATTGGAGAAAGTGAGTTCCGCTCCCCTGAGATAGCTAATTCCTCCATCAGTCGTTGAATGCCACCACTACCCCGGACAAAAGAAAATCACATAGCTGCACAGCATGAGGCTGTGCAGCTATTGCCACCACAGCTCACACAGCACCAGGCTCTGGTGCTGTAGTTCTGAGCCCCAGACAGCAATCTTCCCTCTCATCTGCCAGCGTTACAGGAAGATGATCCACAAAAAGCACTCCCTGTAACCAGAAACAACTCGAACACAGACATTAAGGCTGCCCTGAAAAGGTATTTGTCCCTCTCACCCTAACCCACTGACCTTCCCAAAGAGGAAAAGCCCCCAGATGCCAAGCAAGCTTGGGAGCAAAGTGCCAAGGCAGAACCCACCCTGGCAAGGAGAAGCGAGCCCAGCGCAGCCCCTGCTCCGGCAGCAGGGAGGCAGCAGCCGGCTCGTGTGTCCCCGGGGGTCAGGCAAGGTAGCGCTTCCCCCCCAGCAGCCACTGGCCCGCGGCCAGGACCTGCCTCCTGAGCTCAGCAGGCACCGCTCCCCAGGGACGGCAAGGAGGTGAAAGAAGAATCAGGTCACAGACCTCTCCTCCACATCGCGGGGAATTTGGCCCAGTATCGCGTGTCTGAAGGTTGCACAGGTAACAGCGAGCCCTTACCTGCTGGTCCAGCACGCACTACCTGCCCAGAGGTCAACGTCGGCAGGTCCGTGCTCCGACCTTCCTCTTGTTCCCAACGGGAGCCGCTCTGACACTGCGGCTGCTGCTCAGGCAACCGCCAGCACCCAGATCCCGAATGGGTTCCGCAGCTCCAGGAGCAGATCCTGACTTCATCCCGTATGGATGCAACCAGTACAAGCGGATCCTGCCCACCCCACAGGGAAGGTGAATCGGTGCCATTCTGAAATCCTTGGATCAAAGGCAACACATGACAAAACATAATTGCGTAGGCATGTTTTGAATAGGCCTTATTGGCTGCATCTGACCTCATGCAGAAAGCCCGGATGCCCAATTACTGGTAAGTGGAACAGACATTTCTGCACTTCAGACATTTGTGACTCACTGGGAAGCTCAGTTTTGCCACAGCTCCCCTGCTCTCCCTCCTCCCTCTCCAATTATTAATGCTCCAAGTTTAAAAGACTTGTTGCATTATGCTAATGGGCCAGTTGGGTACAAGATGTACACTGAGGGACTAAAGCAACAAATCCAGATTTGCTTGTTAAGATGTTAATGCCTCAGAGCTACATGGGAATAGGGAGCTAACAGGGGCAAAAAAAAAAAAGAAATCCAGCTGCTAAAAAGCCAAAAAAGTCTGTTCGCTTTTGAGGTGCTCATTCCCATCTTCTGCCATGTCATTTGTCTTCGGCAGTCAGGGTCTCATTCATTAGCTCTACATGAATGATGATCTTGTGCATGAATCACACTGTTCACTAATGATTCACGCAGTTGTAAAAGAGGGTATCAGGCTGCCGAACTACCAAAGGCTATAAAACACGTACTGGAGTTCTCGTCTGACATGTAACCGTCCTCCCAGATCAGGTCATTTCTGCCGCTCGCTAGCGTGTGCTCACAAAACAGCGCTTCCTAATTGTTGCTATAATTCAAAAGGAACAGGTAGAGCAGGCAGATGAGAAAATCCAGGAAATGTTTTACAACAATTAGACACAGGCAACCAGCAGAGAGTCACCAACCCTCTGGACCTTCTCGCTGGTTCTGGCTGCCTTCTCGCCCAGCACAGAGCGCAGCCTTCTCAGAGCACCCGCCCTCAACGCCACCGACACACGAGCTCTGAAGAGACGCTGCCTTAGTCCTGGGAGCTCTGATCAGCCCTACTCACGGGAAACCCACACTCAGCTCGTGGAGCCCAGCAGCTGGAACAGACCCCAGCAGAGCAGGGGAACAGCCCGAGCAGCCGCAGCACACCCCACGCGATGACCTGCCACCAAGCCCTCAGGTATCACTTCTGCCCTGGACTATTTCTATTCCAGCCTCTCTGCAAACATCTCCTTCTCCTCACGCTACCAGAAGCAAAAGGCAGTATTAACATCATAGCCTTTACCTCCACAACAGAAAAGTGGCTCCTTTAGAAACTACCTTTAAGACAAGCAGGCTGAGTAAGCACTACTTTGAGGAAGCAATTCAGCTTCACTAAGAACTTAAATCATAACCTCTTCCCTACATACTCCACACTTTAATGATGTATTATAAAGCCAAAGCAGAACACTTATTGTCAGTAAAGATAAATTCCACATGCCACCCTACAGATGCTACTCTTCCCGCCCTTGCCCCACTCACGTCTCTCGCACTCCCCACAGAGCACAATACAGCCATTTACACCAAGGATGGTCCAGCCCTGGCTCCAGCAGGAGCAAAAGGCTTTGAGCAAAGGCAAGTCCACTGGAGACATCAGCTTGCTGTGGAGACATCCTCAAGACTATCCCAAGACTGGCACTAGCATGACATATCAGCCCTGGAACCTAATAAACACAGCACAAGTTGGAAAGCCAAGTAGCACCTTGTGACAGCACAGCCCTTCCCAGACCGACCGGCTCATCCCGGCCCAGTTCAAGGTCTCCATCACACTCCACATCCTAAGGTGAAAGCTTCAGCTCTGCAGAAACAGATGCTGTACCAACTGTTAAACTGTTCCCTGGACCCGAGGCATAGACACAACAAACAGATCCTGATAAAGAAGGCAGGGAAAGAGATCTGCCCACCTGGGAGCAGGGGAGGGAGTCCCTGAACCCACACGTGTCCGGCAGCGTTGCCAGAAATCAGTTACAGCGATGAGAGATCACACCAAATCCTCCTCCTGACGTATGACATCACTTAAAGATGAGACAGTTATACTGGTACTTGCCTAGACCTGATAGGATTGTTACACACACTATACATGGTGTGCAGTATCTTTATGTGTACGTGGTACAGTAAAGGCATTCACACCAGAGTTGAGAAAAAACTATTCTAACACATTTAACAGTTATTGCAGCACAGTTCCAAGAAGCTGTACAGCACCTGCTACCAGCAGAATCACAGAATCACAGCAGAACAAGTCATGTACAGCCGAGTGCTGCAGGTGCTCCCAGGAGCGACTGAGGATTTGCACTAATTCAGGAGGGAGATACAGCTCACCAGTGCAGCACAAGATAACCCCAGCACTCTGTTCTAAAGAACTGCGGAACGAGGCAAACCCATACAGGACATCTCCTTGCGACTGAGCCCAGTTACTCCTTACATGCATCCCAGCAGCAGGCACCGCTGCAGCGTTAACTCACAAGAAGATGTCTTCCAGGTCACTTTTGGAAAGGCCCACCACACTAACAACAGAGCAGGTCAAGACTATCTTGTTCCCCAGAGCCACCAGGTTGTCCAAACAGGTCTCAGCCTTGCCAGCTTGCCTGGTCATCAAAGCGGCACCATCCCAGGACAGCCCAGAACAAGGTGTAGAAATGCACAGCCAACCACCCACCTTCTCACAATCAGCTTCAGTCCCTGTAGCACAAAGCTGGGAAGCAGCAACAGCTGGAAGCTAATTCCAAAGTTGGGCCCTTCCATCAGGACCAGGAAGGCTCCAGATGGACTGCAGGAGAACCCAGCTGCAAACGATGCTTTCTGCAACACAACCTGGGTAAATTATTTATGTCTAAGCAACAGGTCAGCTTCTCCACACTCAAGCAGAACTACTATGTGTTTCACTTTGCAGGAATTCCCGCAGATTTTCAGGCCTCTGTCCTTCCCAGTGACTTTTTATGTGCCTCACATTTGGTTTCTCCCATATAGCAGATGGAAGTGTCATCTTGGCAGAATCCAAGCCCTAGCAGGAAACCGCATCGCTTGGCTTTCCCATGGCTCTGGAGACATCAAGACTTCCCCTTCTCTTGCCATTTCTCCATTCTCCTGCCTTGATACATTTCTTCCCATTACAAGCAGAATAAGTTACTCATTCAGATGTAGTTTCTGCATTTGCTCAGAAGATTGCATATGCCTTGTTTCCCCCCCCCCCCCAACTTCCAAAATACTTAATTTGGAAAAATTTTCTTTGACACACTGTTTACCAACCTTACTTATGCCTGCAGACAGAGCCTTCAAAGACAACATGCTCTTTGCCTCCTCTTCCAGTAAAATAACCCATATGGGCTACTGCTCTGAAGACAGCAAGTTCAAGGCAGGAGAGATGTCTCAAAGGAGCAGGTTCCTGATGTATAATGCAGCACCACACCCTGCAGCGGTACCTGCTGCGCTCTCACTCACAGTCAGAAAGTCCAGCTGCTCAGCAGAGGTGTTAGTAAATCATTCCTGAGCAGAGCCATTCGCAGGATGAAAGCCCAGGTTTCTAACTCCAACAAGTTTTCCAAATATGATTCAGATGTGACATCTCAGGCCTAAGCCCACAAGGAGACTGCTGCTTGTTGCTGATACTTGATTTTGCCAAGTATTTACAGCTTAGATTAGCAGAAAAAACTGACCATAGCCCTGTTAACTATTCAGAACTGCAAAGACCGAAGGAACAAAGAGCGATTGTCAGTTGAACACTGACACTGGAAAACTGCACGAAGCAACAGCAGAACAGCCCCGAGAGAGAGGTTAAGAGAAAAACATAGAGGTAAATGCTGCTTCTGCTTGAGCTGCTGCAACATCCACGTGCAAAGACATGGCTGCAGCTTCTGGGGGGCACAGTCTGTCACCAAATCTGCTTTTGTCAAAAACTGTGGACTGAAAGCAGAATCCCTTTGTAGGGGAGAAGCAGAGATGCTTGATTAAAAGCCTGAGCACTTGAAGATACCAGAGATGACTGACAAGGCTGGACTTCTCACAAGGGCTTAACTTGCCCATCACCAGCTTTTTATCCTCATCTTCTTCTGGCTAGAAAGGTTAATTGCTTGTAGTGCAGAACTCAGGCCCCATTTGCTCTCACTTGTACATACTCCACAGATACCAGCTACTCCCCCTTCCCTCACACCAGATCAGGAAGATCAGCTCATTAACTTTGTACAGTATCAGACAGTTTATAACTCAACTTTGGAAGAGCTAGGAGGAGATAACAGACACTTCTGGATTAGGAGGCAAGATACAGAGAAAAGCTCCTTCTACTTCCTGCCACCAGAGAAAAGGTTTTGGGGGTTTTGAAAATGATTTGTCATTGCTTTGATACGCCAGGTTCTTGCTATCTGGACATCAGTGAGAAAGCCAGCTTTCCTAAGCAGGACTGGAAAAACAACACAGGACATTCTTGCTATGACGTTTCCTTCAAGTTTGAGAAGCAGCCGTACCCTCACCGGCCTCTAGCTCAGCGGTGTCAAACTCATTGTCACTGGGGGCCAGTAGCAGGAATAGTTACATTTACACAGTCCTAAAATTACATTCGGCCCTTTGAAGGCAACCGCGAGGCTGATGTGGGCCCTGGTGACAATGAGTTTGACACCCCTGCTCTAGCTGACCAGCTGCTGGCAAAGCTGAAGCTCTCATCTTCCCCCTTGGTTTTCTGACCAAATACTGCTACTTACTTCATCTGTCTCACATACCATAAAAGCATTTCTCTGCTCTCATGCTCACTTAACATTTTGATAAAATTCTGCAGATTTCACTCAAATTTTACCAAAAGAACCGGATAACAACAGAGGTGCCCCAGCTGCCACGTGCGAATTGAATGTCAAGCTCCAGCTTCCTCCATTTCCCATCCCTTTGATCCACCGCAGGAACAACCAGCACATGAAATTGGGACACAGCTGCTGGGTCACTATTAGGAGGACATGAGTAAGGGAAGGTGGAGACGCCGAGGAGTCCCTGGCCAGCCACATTTGAAAGCTTTGCCCCCTAACCCACCCCAGAACAGGTCTTCCTACTTGGCAGGAAGAGGAAGCGACGCTCCTGAAGGCCGGAAAAGCCTGTTCCGCTGCCTCACACCTCTTGTGCTGGGGAGCCCAATGCTTCTGCTGGCAAAACTTGCAGCATCTCTTCCCCTCACTGGACCCAAACAGACCAGGATAATTTTAGCTAGACTCGGTGAAAGCACAACACGCATTTACAGATAACCCGCGTAACCTTGCTTAGGGAAGGATTGCTGGCATCAGCAGCCTTCATCGGGTGGCAGTTTAGCAGCTAGCACGGATATTAAAGTAAGGAACAGCAGTATCATGACATCTAAGAGATACACTGGATCCACAGGGATCATCTAAACCTCCTATGTGCATTTTGTACCGCTTGTGGCATCTCTACGATGAAGTAGAGATGTGCCAGAGATCACCGATGGGGAAGAGGGAAGACACCTGGGCTGTGGCCCCAAGAAGCTGTTACCCCCACACTCTAGCCCTTCAGCCTCATCTCTCCCAGGAGCTCTCCAATACCAGGTTCAATCTCATTCTGCCCAACACTCATCTATTCCAAACAGTGAGAGCTGCCACTAAAAGTAGACATGCTTATGTACCACATTTTGAATCAGGGACAGCCAAAATGCTAACGGTGTGCTTCCAAAACACCTCCCAGCCGCCCTCAGTGCTGTCACAGGGACCGATAGCCATTTTCACAAGCTGCAGCGGATGCCTGTAGCTCCCCAGGCCCTTTCAGCTGCATGGCAGGAGTTGTTTACACACTCCCGTGCTTGCTGGGCCCTCCCCGCGATCCCCGCCTGCTGTCAACACCACACGAAGGCACAGCTGAGTGACCAGCGTGGGCAGGCAAAGTCCACTCTGACGGGGAAGGAAAACCCTGCCCTCCCACTCTCTTTGCCCACACCCCCATCCCTTTACAGATACATCATAAATCAGACTGAAAAAAAACCACAGGGAGACCAGTGACTTTCGTTCTCCTTCCCTGTCCTCCTGCCTGGGTTAGTTTTCAGCTGAGTGATACCCTGGCCTACTCAACACACAAGAACAAACACCAGCACTAAGGAAAAGACAAGACAGCACCTCTGCTTACACGAGCTGTCCAAAGGCACCTTTGGCGTGGCCACAGGACGGTGCCAGCGGTGCCCCAGCCAGGGGGACACCCGTTCAGATGAGCCTGTGGAAACCGGAGCCATGAGGGTGGCTAAGGAGTCACCCTTCATTTTTATTTTATTGCATTGTATACCAAGACACACACTTTCTTTGCTTTTTTACAGCTCCGGTACCTATAGCTCTTATAACAACTCAAGCCCAAGTGGTTTCCCGACCCATGCAACGCGCCACTGCTGAGTTACCCACAGAAATGGGCACCATGTAACCTCTGGTAACAACACCAAGAGATTTTACTTCTGGTGGTAGAAAAGAAATCAGAGCGCAAGGATGATATAACAGGGAATAAAGACTTTAAATTTAACACTATTCTAACTTTGGCATAGCTGGTTGTTGGGGAAATGAAGCCAAGTGCTTCCACTGGAAGGTGAAGGGGTGAGAGAGATCAAGTAAGTATCAATAACAAAAGTAATAAAGTAACCACTGCCTTGGTCCCTGCTCCCTGCCCGAGTCAGCGGTGCCTCGGGAGGGGCCAGAGGAGCCCTCTGGTGCAGCTGGAATCCAGCGCTCCGGTGCCAGCTGGCAGGGGCACGGGGACCCGGCGAGGCCGGACGCGACGTGGAGCTGCACAGGGAGCGGGGGCCGCGTCCCCTCCGCTCCGCCCAGGACAGGGACACCTGTGCCGCCCCCGCAGGGACGGAGCCGCTCCGGGGAGCAGCTGACGGGCCGGGGCAGCGGGAGCCCGGCGGCAGCGCTGCCCCTTTCCCGGCTGCACTTCCCCTCCGCCGCGGCGTCCCCGGGGCCACACAGCCCGCTCGGCTCTACAAGCCGGGCCCCAAACCCGCTTTTCTCCCCGAGCCCCAGAGCGGGCGCGGGGAACCGGCCGTTTCACCACGCGGCGAGACAAAAGGGCAACGGGAAGGGGCCGCCGGGCCGGGGCTGCGCCTCGGCCGGACAGCGGCGGGCCCAGGGCCGGGCGGGCCGGTCCGCAGCCCCTCGCCCCGCTCCCC
>VWYH01002907.1:67564-91474 GCA_013399365.1 Pampusana beccarii | reverse complement strand
TAACCCCGGGGTGCCTGGTGTCCCGGGACAAGGGCCCCGTGCCCCACATCCAGCCACGCTCTGTCTCCACAGCTCGGCTTGGCCAGGGATGTTCCCCTGCAGAACCCCCCTTCACATCCCATCCCGTCCCGTCCCCAGGACAGTGATGGCTCAGGGAATGGGGCTCCCTGTGTGCCCCTGGGGTACCAGTGGGCCAGGGCTTCTTGTATTAATGCATCATTTGAGGTGATCTGATCTGGCAGCTCCCCACATCGCAGTGACGAGCCGGCAAGCCCACCCTCGTGCCACCGCTCACAAGGACAGTGGGGCTGTGTGGGGCTGACCCACCTCCATGTGTCTGAGCACATGNGTCCCGTCCCCAGGACAGTGATGGCTCAGGGAATGGGGCTCCCTGTGTGCCCCTGGGGTACCAGTGGGCCAGGGCTTCTTGTATTAATGCATCATTTGAGGTGATCTGATCTGGCAGCTCCCCACATCGCAGTGACGAGCCGGCAAGCCCACCCTCGTGCCACCGCTCACAAGGACAGTGGGGCTGTGTGGGGCTGACCCACCTCCATGTGTCTGAGCACATGTCCAAGAACCGCATCTAAAGACACCCACAGCCTCGCTGTCCAGCTTTGCAAACCCACAACCTGACGGTTTTGCCCCGAAGCTGCCAGGCAGCGGGCTCAGGAGTGCCACGGCTCAGGAAACCTGCCAGTTCTGCCTCCAGGACAGCCCGAAATGGGACCGGCTGCAAACACAGAGGTGAAATGATGCTGAAGTCAACTAACTGTTTGTTTTATTCAGCAGCAGAGAGGCCGCTCCCCCGCTGCCGCCTCGGAGGTGATGCTGTCCTGGCAATGCCAAGCAGGCACCAACAGCTGGATGCTGTGGAGTTTGTGGCTGTGGTGACTCAACCTGTCACCCTGGGACACACCATCAGCCTGGTCACCTCCTGGTCACCTCCCTGTCCCGCCTAGGACAGCCTGGTCCCCGTGCTGTGGGGTGTCCTGCGCCAGGACCGCGGTGCTGCCATAGCCCGGGCCCACTGCAGCCTCCTTTCCCCCCCCCAGTAAGACGGCACTGGAACCCCGCAGGAGCTGCCGTGGGCAGAGCTGGGCAGGATCAGCACCTGAGCAGAGACTGGGCTGGGACTCAGCCTGGAGCTGGGTTTTTCTATCGACGGGGTCACGGCAGGGAGATGCTGTGAATTTCAGAACTACCTGGTTGGATTTCAAGTCCTGTCTCTCTTCTGGGGCTGAGCAAGTATCAGTTTCAACCCTTACAGCTACTTTTTGCCATGTGCATCCTGTCCCACACAGCCCTTTATAATCCTCCTCGTAACAGGAGGATTATGCCTGGCTTCAGGAGATGATCTGCTGAGATGGAGGTTTCAGTGCCTGATATGACAGGGAGGGTGTACGCAGATGGACAGGCGGACAACACCTTGCCCCGTGCTTCCCTGGTGATCCCACTCTTCAATCCAGCAATTTACTCCAAAAAGCAGCCTCGTTACCGAATCGCAGCCCGATGCACCCACTTTGCTGCGACACTGGTGCCTTCACAGTGCGCTGGCAGTCGCCGTCTCATGGAGAAGGGGGAGAGACTCCCTCTTATTTTCCTCCTGCCATCCCCGAGGAAGCCGAGCATCTCCTGCCCGTAAAGGCAACCAGCGGGTCCCCGTCCTCACCGGGTGTGCTCCCCAAAACCAGCACCCCGCAGCTGTTCTGAGCCCAGAGAGCCTTGCAGCTCCACTGCAGCCACGCGGAGATATCCTGCACCTCACTGAAATCTCAGCCCTCCCTCCGCTGTTCAAGTCAGGCAGGAGCTGTGACGCTGGAATTTGCTGGTTTTGCTGTTAATTTAAGGCAGTCGGACCTGCAGAGCCCAGGGTGCCTTGTGCTGAGCTGCTCCCACCCGCAGAGGATGCACACGGGGGGAAGCTCAGATATCACTCTGTCGCCTTTTCTCCTCAAAGAACAAGTGCATAGTTTTTCTAAAGTACCAGTAATTTATTCTGGAGCTGCAGCACTTCTGGGGCTACAGGTTTCCTGAGTATCAGCCCACACGGCAAATGACAGCAGGCAGTGAAGCCCAAACCCCCTTTCACCCCACACTGACGATGCCTCCCCCACGGTGGGACCGCAGCAGTTAAACTCCTCAGGACACGAGTTTCTCCTTTTCGTGAGTTAACAGCCCAGTTTCTGCATCTCCGGCCTTCCTGGCAGTTTTTCCCAGCACAAAACTGTTCTCAATGTGACACACAGCACCCGATTTCACTTTTCCCTCCCTGATTTAATAATTTAGCTTATAAAGGAGGAGCTACGAACAGCGCATTAAAAAAATAAAGAACATACATGAAACAGCGACAGGGAAAAGAATGCATTCAAGAAATAAAGGCCAAGCCGGATCAATGATTCAGGAGCCCGGGGGCTGTAGGATGATCTGTCACCTTCGCCCTGCCGGTGCCACCAGCCCAGCGCAGAGGCAGGAGCGGGCGAGCGCTGTCCCGAGCTGCCCCCGGCTCTGCTGCACAAACATCCAACCGCGCTTGGGGGGTGCAGCAAGAAAAACTTCCACAGAGGATGCTTTTTAACCTGTTTCACTTAAGGACACTTCCTTCTAGCACCTGAAATACCCAACTCACTTTGCCAGGGAATTCCTCCTCTTTCTCAGGCTGAGTTTTATAAAGGGGTTTATTCCCAGGAGATGCACAGCTGAGCGCTCCCCACCGTTACCAAACCCACGTACAGGTCAGTTACGCTGCGGCAGAACTGAGCACGTGGTTTCACACGTAAGAGGCACACGCAGGTGGCACAAAGAGCCCTCGGGAGCAGCAGCCGCTGCGAATGCGCCTGTCCTCAGCCACGTGTTCCTCGAAACGTCCAGGGAACCGTGCTGGTCACATCTCGGCCTGCCAGCATCTGCTTGTGACAAATAAAAGCCCTGCCCCTTAAAAAAAACCCAACAAAGTCAGGACCTGGATCCATGCACAGCAGATTTGTGAGCACTCGTGGAAGGTTTATCTCCACACATCCCACCAGATGAGCCGTGCTGCCCCGTCCTCCCCAGCGGCCGCAGCCCTTCGGGTCCCCAGCCCCTCCAACTCCCCCGCTGAAAGCGAAGCACAGAATTTAGGGTGGGAATTCCTCAGTTCACCCCAAGTCAGACAGCTCAAGCCCCCAAATTGCTGTGAAGAACCCCCCAGCACACCAAGATGGGCACCTCAGGCTTTGCCTCTTGTCCCCTCTATGGCTGCACCAGGACCTTCCTCACCCCCTTCCAGCTCCCTCTGCACACTCAGCTCACTCACTACAGTATTCTTCCCCCGCCTTTGTCCACTTCAATAGCAAGGCTGAATTATCCTAAAGTAGAAGCTGCTTCTAGCTGGGGGGAGCTTAGTGTCTGAAGCAGTTTTGGTCCCTTCCAGCCCTCAATTTAAAATTCACAGAACATGAACCCCTCCCTAACAGCTTTTCTTTAGGGAACTGTCTGGAGTGCCAGAAAAAAGAAACCTTTCCTTCCTCCTGAATGTCTGAGCAACAGGACAATGCAGCTGTAAACTTCATGTTTTCCTTCCAGTCAATAACACACAGAGTAACAAGAGGGGAATAAGGAGAAACTGGCTGACTGCTCCCCCCAGGAGCTCTCCCAGGCAGTTAACAGAGTCACGGGACACTGAGAACTCCAGGTTGGACACTTTTCTGCTTTTATTTTAAAAAAAAATCCAGAATGGATCCAGTAACAGTTTTATTATCAAGGAAATTGTCTTACCATAAGCAGAGAACAGACACAGGATGGAGCAGAAGGCTCATACAAGCAAAGTATTGAACTTCCACGTAGCCTCTTTCGTAAGAAACAACGTTACAGCTAAATTTGCAGTAACCCTTCTCCTGCAGAACAAGGGCACTAAGCTCGCTGCAGATGTCACCAGCCTTGTCACCTGCTCGCAAGTACTCAGATCTGCAAGTGACACACAGTACAGGTGTTACTTTCCTCCCAGTTCCAGCAAGACTTCCATCTCCACCCCTGGATTTAGCGACATGGTTTCCAAAACTTTGATATCAGATTTAGTACACCATTGTGTCAAGTATCAGAAAGAAATGATCAGCGAGTTCCCGGGTGCCTCAGTTGAATACCATGGGGCCAAACACTTTGAACTTCCTCTGGCATGAATTAACTTCCATCAAGTGACAATTTATCTAGCAGACACATCACTAAGTTTATACATTAAAGAATTTTATATATAGAATACTGCAAAAACACAGTAAGTCTGAATTCTGCCCATTGCTGCTCAGGAAGGTCCCTTCTCTCCCAAGCGTCAAGAAAATCGACCTCTTCTTCATACTCTAGCCAAGGCGAGATAGAGACTTCTTATTGCTTCTCCTCCTTCTGATCCCCCGGACTTCCAGAACCCTCTCGTTCAGAGGCCATCTGTGAAAAAGTTGGCTTATTAGTTGTAGTAACAACAAAAATGTGTCTTGCAGACTTTTTTTCCCCCCTAGCTAGCTGCCTAGGTTAGTTCTAGACTGAAGAAACCCCCGGTGAAAAGGTTAATTGTCCAGTGGAGACTGGAGACAAGCTCCATCACCACACAACCGAGGGAGGAAATTATCTTCCCAGTATTGAACGCTTTTCGCAGTGGATGCAACAAGTTTCCACTGCAGCGCTGAATGCTCTGGTATCAGAAAAGCAGCTTTGCACAGCGAGGAGAGCTCAGCAGCACCGAGCTCACCCGGGCAGAGCGTGCCGTCCGCACCCTGGGAAGGACACGGAGAACCAAGTCCCAATGGCCTTACTGTCATTTTAGGCAAACTGAACACAAAGCTTGTGCTAGAATCATCCTTAAAATTAAGTCCAGATGTTACTTTATTTCTTCAGGCACTCTACAGACCTAGGGGAAAACCCTGTCTGTGCTCTTCTTGACGCTCCCTAAGAGCTCCCAGCACTTTTCCACACAGCACCGTACAGAAACGTAACAACCGCCCGGCAGAACGGCTGCCCACGGCACGATGGCCAAGATTTCAAGGCCTTCAGCTCCACCAGACGTTCTACAGCCAAGTGTCACTCTGAGGGAGCTGCACGGGGACCGAGGGAGCTGCACGGGGACCGGCGCCACCTCCCAGCACAGCTCCTACCTGAACGGTTCCTTCCCCACCTATAAAATGGAAAGGACTGTGGACCTACCTTCTTGTATGCCATTTCAAAGAGCTTCAGGGAAGCCTGCTGCAGGCTGGTTGCTGCCTGCCTGATGTTTTCTCCTGTTTCAGTGTCTTTACGAGCCAGAAGTTCCCTCATTTTAGCAATTTCTTCCTTTAATTTGTTGCACTGCAAATAAGTCACAAAGAAACATGTCAAAAATCTTGGGACTTCATTCACCAAGAATTTCATTCCTGTTATTTAACCCACCTATTGGCTGCAGCAAAACTGGAGTTTTCTTGCCAGAAGCCATGAAGTTGAGTCTCAAACTGAGCCATATGGTCTGCAGGGCCCGGGACTGCGCTCCGTTCCCAGCGGGCACCTGTCCACTTCACTAAATGCACCACAGTTGGCATTAATCGCTCCCCTTGTTTGCAGCCTCAGCAGAGGCGCCAAGGACAGAAAGCCCTGCGGAGAGCGAAGAGCCCGCCAAGGCTGCGAGCCGCTGTCCCTGGCACACCTCGGTCACCCCAGGGCCAGGCCGCAGGGAACAGAAAGCTGGTGTTCAGCTACATTTAAGGCACTGTCAGAAAGCCAGCGAGTAAGGCTGTTCACCACCCTGTTGAATCCCTTTTGTTGCAGGCGAGAGAGGGAGCAGAGAGGCAAACAAAAGCATTACGGTCTCAGCCCAGCCCCTGTTGCCATCTGTCAAGCCCTCCACGCAGTCTGGCGGTTCTGTCAGGCTGGCACGCTGCTGGAGAGCCTGGGGACGCGGGGACAGAGGGAGTGCCAGAGCCCACAGCGCTCGCTCAGCGCTCCTGGCAGAACGTGGGCAGAGTTCTCGTTCAGAGCCGCAGGAAGGGGAAGGCGATCGACACCGCCTGTGTCAGGCCACCCTCTCCACCCAACACAGACTCGCTTCTAATTGCTGCTACCCACTTTCCTTCGGTATTCCCCAAAAGACATTACAGGGAACAACAGTCCTTGCAGGGAACAGGGATTTAGGCTCTGTTCTGCCAGAAAACTCCAGTGATCATAGCCCCAAACACAGTCAGCCAACATGCACCCTAGAGAGAAGAGCTGGGCTGAAACACAGCATTTAAACCCATCAGAGGCTACTTACCAACCAACTAGAATTTTGTTCCCTCAAACACCTCAGAGAGGCCCCAGGAGCCCTTTTATTCTGCTTCCGAGAGCTGTTAGCTTCAAGACTGTACAGTCTGTTTTAAACTTGACTTTCGAAATGCATAATGCAGAAATTAAACTGTCACTTAGAATGGTATGAAAAAGCACTCTTTCGATACTAGATATCCACTTCAAAGACAGAAGAAAAATTGGAGTGAAGTGGATAGAGTGATTTTCAGTGCCTCCAAGTTCTGGGGCGCTGTGTTGGCATCACCAGCGCTGCTGGACCACACAACAGCCTCGCCTTTGTCCCTCTGCTCATACACTGCTAGGCTCTGTTTGTAATCTCTAGCTTTTGAGCAAAACTCTGCTCTCACATGGGCCACCGCACAGTTCTTATCAAATCCCTAGAAGGCCAAGTCAAGGGCACAATTAATGCAGACATCTTTCATTAACAGCTTCCCAGGCAGTTAGATCTTCAGCGACACTGAGCCCACACTTTGAAATAGGATTTTTGCTTTTATCCAAACCACGTTCTTCTAAGCGCGTCCTTACGTCCTCCCATCAGCCACGCTCACCCCACTCGGCAAGTGCAAAAACCAGAGGAGTCGCCGACTGTGCCAGCTCCACACAGCAGGGAAACGCGCACGGTTGGTGCCACTGGCCAGGGCCAGCTGTGAGTTAAGTGCGAGTCTGAGCAAAGGTATGGTAAGGAATCTTACCTCCTGTACTGGCGCAGGATCAGAAAGTACCCACCTCATCCGCTGGCAGCTGATCCTTGAACTCCTCCATCTTGGACTCTGTGTCGTGGATGATGCCTTCGGCCATGTTCACAGCCTCCACGCGTTCCTGGTGAGAGAGCGCACACACCGCTGCTGAGACGCGTTCTGGACGCACGAACAAGCAGCTGACGTTTCTTTCCCCAAACTGCCAAACTCCATTCTAGTTGCCACCCAAGGTCCTTCTTAATGGCAAAGGGGCAAAAAGAAATGCAAGCAAACCATTTCTAGATGCATTCTGGCACCAGCAAGCCCAAACTGGTGGTCCTTTTGATTTCACACTCAAACTCACTTCCCTGGAAGTTGAAGCAACTAGAAGAGCCCTGCTGTTGGCAGACTGAAGAGCCAGCGACTGCAGAGCCAGCACAGCTCGCTCTGCTCCTCTGGAAACCAACAGAGTTTTGGGGAAATATTCTTAAGCTTCTTCAGCAACAAGGGCACTAGAGAACTAAAACGCTGGGGTTTTTTTACTCATCTTTTCTTATAAATGCTTGTAACATCTCAACAGTAGAAACCCCCCACTGTGCTAATAACAAAACACCAGTTCCCAAGGTTACTGCTGCACAGACAACCAACAAGGGGCAGAGTAGACTCTAAGCACAGAGGGACAGCGGTCTTGCTGAGACATAATTCAGTCCCAGTGTCAACATAAACCATTTCACCGACAGTCTCTGGGACAGCCAGCCCTCTCTCCATCCGAAAGAGCAGTTTACCCCAACAAGGGTGTGATAATATTCTCAGGAGACTAACTACTAACCGCAGTGGTGAGCTGATGGAAAATAATTTCATTTCTACACAATGCCTTCACTCTTTGTGGGATGTTGTAAGTTCACAGCAGAGTGGTAACTCTGTTTATACATTCATGATACTTCCATGGCAATAAAAACATGATCGGGAAGGTGTAATGAGGGAATTTTGACAGTTACAGTTACGCAAATCGAGTAAAGAGAAATGTTAGTTAAGAAAGTAATGTAACCACCTCTCCCTGATGGGTCACCGGACTGAGATGAGTCTCCCTTCAGGACTAGTACAGGGAAGAACTTATTCAATGATTTATGATACAAAGTAAGGCATCAGGAAACAGTTTTCAGTGCAGCCTCTTCAAGTGCTAGGCCACCACCTACGCTTCATGGCAACGATGTGGTTATTTAAACAATGGGACTTTCAGACCAGGGACATTAAAGGTTCTCTATCTAGCCTACAAATGCTCACGAGCCGATGCTCTGTGGCTTTAGAGCTTCTGCGGCATGGAGATGCTGCTTCACGTGAATTTATTCCATGCATTCTCTCCTTCGGTTCTCCTGATCCCTTCACTACGAATGGCGAGATTTACAGCGCTGCCTGAAGACCTGAGACAGGTTTCTACAGACCAGGAGAACACAACGCGGATAAATTTAGCATACCAGTTTCAGCAATCACTGACTATATGCTGGTGCCACATCCCAGAGTAGGCCTTCACTGCATCTGCTTAAAAATCAATGCTCTATATTTAGTAGCATAATTCATTAGTACTACCCTCATTAAACCAATTAGTTCCAAACATTAATCCAATGTGTATCACAGGTTCAGTCACTCAGCCATAGTGAGTGTCAGCCTTTTCTTGACAGAGTCAGTGAGGATTTCAGACATCTCCTGATGGCTTCACCTGCGCTGAGGGCAAGTACTGCGCTCAGATGAATACAGCATTGGAGATGCCACAGTGAGATTTTAAGACTACAGAAAGCAATTTCCCACTTACAAAGGAAGCGGCTGAGGTGCAGCTTTGCTTGGCAGGTTCTACACATTAAGCTTTAAAATAAACTCAGAGAACAGAACATAGCTTAAATATCCCCATACTGCCTCCATTTAAATGGAACATTTAAACTGTGAGAACCCAGCTGCAGCACCTTGGCTTCAAACAAACAGCCAAGGTACCAGGCGGGGGGCAGTAAACAGCACTGATGACAAAAAGCATAACTGGAGTCACCAAGCTGTCTACTCACGAGTAACAGGCAGGTGAGTTTGCTTACTGCTGTCTCCATGTCCCAGTAATTCTTCTGGGAGGAATTAGAATACCGATTACACAGGGCAATTATCCAACCCAAACCTAAGAACCCAAATGCCTTTGCATATACCTTCCTGCAGCTTAGGAATGTAAACTGAGTATAAGGAGGCCAGCAGATATTTGGGTAACTGCACAAGCAAACAGCTCAAGACTGTGCAGACCAGAACCCGCAGCTCCTGCAAGGTAGGCACAGTTAACAGCACAAAACAGTAACAACCAGTGGGTACACCGCGAGCTGGAAGGCACCGTAACGATCACATTACCTTTCTTCGCCTGTCTTCCTCTGCATATTTCTCTGCATTCTTCACCATGTTCTCAATTTCGTCTTTGCTAAGCCCACCAGAAGACTGTATAACAACTGCATTAGAGAAGAAGCATTAATAAAGAATGCGTTCCTTGAGGAAAGGAGAGTATCAGTTCCCAAACCATCTCAGTGGCAGCGGCTTTGCTCAGGGACTCCGCACCTGCGAGGACCCCGTGGGCAGTACAAACACAGCCGGTGTTTGAAGAGGCAGTGATGCTGCTGGCAAGACAAAAACCTGACAGCTCAGATCTGCGAACTCCCCAGCTCTGCCAGACACCTCCTGCCCACCGCTCTGCGTCACTTGGACCGCTCTCCAGTTACTCCTTCTGGAAAGTGAACGTGCACACAAAGCCCCCCAACCAAAGGGCCGTTCTAGCAGGTTAAAACCACAAAAACTAAACCCAACCAAACAAAAAAACACCACAAAACCCACCAGAAAACCAACCAAAGAAAAAGAAATCTAAACAGAAGGAATTGTTTCTATTGTTTTCACTGTTGGAAAGCAGCCCAGGCTGGTAGTAGGATAAGACAATGCTCTGCACAGCGCACTTAGTAAGTGAACATAGTGTGACTCTATAGGCAGCTTCCTAAAGGTCCCCCTCTTTTTTCTTTTTATCCATTATTCCCCAAATGTATAGGCTAGACTTAAGCTAATTTCTGCAGTAAAGCGTCATTTCATTGCGAAAGAGAGGATTAACATCCAGGATACCACAAAGTCCAAAAAAGGATATACCAAGATCCTCACTAGAAATAAGTTTTCTACATAACAATTGTATAAAACCCTGAAAAAGAGACAAACACACACGCCCTTTGGATGCAAATGTAGGATCGGCAGTTCAGCTTTATAATTAGGACTGTGTTTGCATACAGATAGGCAACTAAAAATTCTGGTTGCTTATGATCACAGATGGCTATTTAGAGATACAAGGCTGCCACACATTGAAATCTACATGGAAATCCGAGTAAGCAGCAGTGTGCTTTTGGTAACAAATTTCTGCCAAAAGCCAAGCAGCAAGACTAAGAGCAACATACACCTTCAAGTTGCCAATACAGAGTTAACAGTGTTTTTCTCAACTGGGCATGCATTTGATTGCTCAAGCGGTTGCCTTCAAGAAACAACTGAAGGGCAGTATGGTGGCTTCCCAGTTAGAGGCACAAAAAAAGATTATTTTGTATCAAGGGAATCTAAAAATGCTCCAAATTAATTTTCTGAGCCCACAACAGAGCTTTAGAAAATGTCAACTGTGTCGTTAATTACCCCAGAACACTGGGCCTAACACTTCATTGAACTACACAGTAAAATATACTGACAGCTTGAAGTCCCCAAACCTCCAGCCATTTAGAGACATTTCCAGCCTTAATGGATGAAAATGAACAAGGTGGTTACGCAAAATACCTGCTGCTTCAAAATACTTGCATTTCGAGACCTTTGTAATGGAGTAATTAGAAACAAAACAGGGGCTCAGCACGTGGCTGATCTGTTTAGCTGTACTTGACATGCCATGCATTCAAAGATCTTCCTAATTTGATTTCTCCCGTAAAAGCTGGCACGTCCAGGCAGGCAGCCCCAACAGACAGGGATCTCTTCATGTGTTTGCAGAGAGCACTCCCAAAGGAACAGCGTGCCCAGGAGCACAGCTCGAGAACAACTCATAAGAGGAGCTGCATTCCCAAACCCCAATTTCTGTCCCTTCAGGGTAACGTAGAGCAGAGTGTCACTGCTCTGGGCTCCTCGGTGACACAGGACACCCCCGTAAAGAGCAGGAGCAGCACTCCACAAACACCCAGAGCCCTCCCTTAGCAACCTGTACACCCAGCACCTCCCTGGGGAGGGAGGCACAGCTGATACATACAGGAAAGCCCAGGAAACAGTTGCACTCTGCTGAAACATGGCTCCAGCGGTCACAGCACACTGCACGACCAAGGACCATCACACAGTGCAAAACGACTTGCAGTGTGGTAAAACCCTGCCAGTGAGGACCTCCTTGACCTTGGTATTGCCTAATGTGCAAGGAGAAAGCACCCATTGGTGGCAATCTCTATCAGCAGGCTCTGTGTTTACAGAGGCTTTAATTCCTTCAAATGAAACTACAGGTCAGTTGTCACGTCTCTCCCCGTCCCACTCTGCAGCAATCCTTTGCCCTCCACAGCCCCAGGCAGCACCCCTATAAGAGCACTTACTTTGCTGTTCGCGGCCGGTGCCTTTATCCTTTGCCGACACGTGTACAATACCGTTTGCATCGATGTCAAAAGTGACCTCAATCTGGGGCACTCCACGCGGTGCCGGAGGAATCCCAACCTGAGAGGAGAAGCACTCAGACGTTAGGTCCCACAGGGATTTGAGCTCAGGGTACCAGGCTCCACTGATGGGCATGCGATCTTGGTGATCTGTCACTTGAATCAACTATTAACTAACCCTCAGAGCAGAGTCCTCTGAACGCCTGTTGGCATCATGTGGTGAATGAGCAGTATCCAGATTTAAGAGGTTATAGGTTTCTACACAGAAACCACAAGAGGTAGCCGCCAAGTGTGGTTTGGAGGTGACACAGGTTCTGCTTTTTTGCTAAACAAGCCAGTCTTCTCCTTGCGACACCAGAGGAAAGGCCCACATTCAGTTTACCTGCTGCACAGGACAGGTACTACAGAGTTCTCTTTGCTCTTTGCGCCCAGGAGTGGACAGGGCCCTTCTAGGTGACCAAGCCCTAAAGCTACAGTAGCTCCCTGTGCCCCTGCTTAGAAACTTTGAGCTCTAACTCAAACATTAGTTGCTCCCTTGCCCCTGAAATGCTGTCCCAGAACCAGGCTGTGCCTTTAGAGACTGCTTTTTTACTACAAATAGGGTCAGATGTCTTCTGGAAGATAACTCCCCCCGCAACACTGTCTTCAGGGGTCAAGTGAAATGGAGAAGGTTTTGAACTTCTCCAAGAAGGTCAAGTCTGAGGTCATGAATGCTGAGTAGCCAACGTACCAATGTGAACTGGCCAAGAAGTTTGTTGTCACTAGCCATCTCTCTCTCCCCCTGGCACACTTTAATCTCCACTTGAGTCTGCCCATCAGCAGCTGTAGAAAACACCTGTGGGAAAGGAACAGAGAGTCACTGGATAGATAGTAAACAGCAACACAGGGATGGATGCAGTGACAAGCTGACTAAACGAGGAAAGGAATAAAGAGAAGCTACTTTGAAGCAGTGGGGCTCCTGCCCCAGCCCCACACCCCAGAGACAGCAAGTGTTATCAGTAAGAGCACACACAAGCAGACCCAGACACAGCAAAGGGAAACAAAGGACCACACCCAGGGGCCTTAAAACAGAGGAGAAAAATAATCCCTCCCGAGGCATGGAGACCCAGAAAGGTGGTCTCAAACTGTGCGGTGCTCAGTTACAGAAGGTCTCCACACAATTCTTCTTCAGAATGATGTGTTGACAGTTACATCACAGCACACACGCTGCCATCAGGACCAGGCCACAAACATCCTGGGGTATCTTGGCACACATTAACCCAACTTACCGCCCCTCTTGGGCACACTAATAATCAGCAGAGATGCTCAGCAGCTGACATCAAATCCGATATCTATGCTGCTTGTCCTTGAAAAGGGCAGACTTCACTGGGTGTTTGAGACCAAAGACCCCCCCATCTGGAGTCAATGTGTACCTGGCTCTTCTTTGTAGGTATGGTGGTATTCCTGTTGATGAGCTTTGTGAAGACACCTCCCAGCGTCTCAATCCCCAAGGAGAGGGGAGTCACATCCAGCAGCAGGACATCAGTAACATCACCAGCTAACACACCACCTTGAATAGCTGCACCGATAGCAACGGCTTCGTCAGGATTGACTGCTTTGCTAGGAGCACGGCCAAACAAATCCTGTACAGTCTGCTGCACCTGAATGGGAAGAAAGCACAGCTCGTATGCAAAGTGAACCATTACTGCCCAGTGCTGTGGCCACAAGAACATGCCAGCGTGGCTAAAGGCTTATATCTTGATGCTCCTGGTGCCGTGTAACCCTGTGACATAATAGAAATACTAAGCTTCAGGCTTGTGACTTCTCCCTAATTTCCCACCTTTCACACACCCTGTTAAATGCATTTGTTTCAGTCTAGACAACCCCTCTCTGGAGACTTTCTCGCTATCAAGGTTGCCAGCTGCAAGTCAACCTCCATCAGCCCTTTCACGTGGCCCAGCTGTACTCAGAAGGGATCACTCGTGCTTATCAAGCAGGAGTCAAGGACCGCTCCTGGGAACGCGTACACGCCAACGCTGGGCAGAACACAGCTGTCAAGGACGGTACAGCTGTGGAGGCAGAGCGCAGGGAGCATACAAAAATCCAGAGCAGAAGGACAACTGATCTTGTTTGTGTGCAATAAAGAGGGAAAAAATGGAAGCTGTATGAAGGACAGTATTTTCAAACTATTTAATGGGCTGTTTCAGCAGAGAAGTAGATTTGCTATGTCAGCAGACAGTCTGAGCTGTGTCATTAGCTTTTTGCTGCTCTGCGCTTTTGGAAGGGCGTGCTCATGGTTGCAACAGATTTACCGCTGAAGTATCCAGACGGCAATGCAATAAGGTGTCTGCACCAGAACACAGCTCAGTCGTCCACTCCTCCACCCTACAGGAGGTTGTGGGACTTTGCCTCCGCTTGCAGGCTCCCTCCTCCCTGCGTACACCCGTTAGGCACACGCCGGCACAGCTGAGCGTGCCGTGCATGGAAAAACGTGCTGTAAGCAGACGTCCAACTCCTCTGCACTGAAACCAAGAGAGTGTTCATTACAGAGGAAGACACTTCAGGTATGAGCATATAATTAAGTGCAAGTCTTTCCCTCTGGAAGCATATTTTACAGCACAAAAGAAAAACATCTTCTAACCACCCACTGTACATTTCCTGGAGAACTGGCCATGCGAGCGCTGCAAAGAAGGCACATTCCCTCCTAGCGAGGTGAAGCGCACATAACAACGCACACGAGAAAAGGCTCTGTGCTGTGTGCAGCACACAGGCACTGATCTCAGAGCCAGAGCTTTACTACGAGCATTCGAGAAAGCATTATGGAAGCTCAAAGCCACAAATGCTGGGGGTTATAAACAGCAGGTTAAAAAAGTAAAAATAAAAATAATAATAATAAAATCAAATATTTAAGTACTGTCTTCCACCCCCAAGGAATACGTAATTTTTCAGGAAGGGCTTCCCCACCTCCGGAAGTGTTTTTTATCACTTTACACACACTAACACCACACTGTTTTTCCTTTATCCAGCTGGAACAGCAGGACTTTGGGAAGATATAGCACAGCTACTCCACTTGAGCTTTGGCCAGAGCAGCAGTTTCTGTTTATCTTGTTGCTCTGGTTCCCCTGCCTGGGTGACCTTCTGCACACACTAATATCACCTCCAGCCACCAGGCTCACTTAACCCAGCAAAGAAAACCACCAAACCCCAAATCAGTCTCAAGCAGGGCCACATACACACCTATCCTAGAAAGGACCAGCAAATCACAAATCTGAACAGCACACAAAACATCCAAGCCTGACTGATCCCTGTGGAAGGAGATGTGGGCGATCTCTGTAGGAAAGGATGAGCTGTACCCCTGAAGGGAGCAGCACACACACGTGTTCAGCTCTGACTTCAGGGGAGCCAAACAGCGGCTGCACTGCTGTGAACAAGAACAGTACATCAGCAGATAGGCCTTACCTGCAAGACTGTCCAAGTCAGCAGAGCAAACCGTCAAGTTACCTGTTGGTGCTTATCACCACCCAACACAAGGGCCAGGTATTAGGTAACAAGTGTTTGGAACAGTTAAATATGCTTGACAACACCCGGCCTCAAACACGGAGCCGAATACACGCAACCAGCAGGTAACAGAGCCGTTCCGCTCATGCAGCTTCTTCACAGCCAGCTCTAAGTGCTCTCACAGGGGAGGAAATCCACTGGAAGGCAAAGATTACTGTCTATTGTCACTGAAGCGTACCTCTGTCACACACTGAAGCCCGTAACAAGAGAAGACAGCCTGTGTATCTCAACAATGCTGCTTATGTTTGGTCCACATCAGAAAGTCAAGCTGAATTTTCAACTCCTGGTACCCCCGACTTGTCTTTTTAAAAAGTGCAACTGTGCTACAGCCCCCAGACCCAAGCTGAGTTAATGAAACAGGACAAGACAGTCCCTTGCCACTGTTTTCATGTGGCTGCTTAGCACATCTGCTCTGCTTCTGGAGCTCTCAAGTCAGCAGACTCCCAACTTTTCTGTTACAGATCACCCTGAACAGAAAGCACTGTGAAGCTGCACCAGCTTTGCCTGTAACAGGAACTTTATCTCATACCTTTGGCATTCTGGTCATGCCACCGACAAGGATGACTTCACCGATGTCACTCTTGCTGACCTCAGCATCCTGCATGGCTTTCTGGCACGGCGCTACCGTCCTTTTGATCAGATCGGCTACGATGCCCTCAAACTGTGAGCGGCTCAGCTTCATGTTCAAGTGCTTTGGTCCAGAGGCATCCATAGTAAGGTATGGCAAGTTGATATCGGTCTGTGGCATAGAAACAGACACAGAGTGAAAAAACAGGAATGGAAAATAAGGCAGCTACGTACAGGGTTTAGATCAAGTTACTGGTTCTGCCTGTACTGAAGCATCTATGTGCCTGTTCACTCTGCGGCCCAGTCTTTAAGTGGCAGCAGGCAAACTTCTACATTTGACATTTCAGACACGAGATATGAAAATTTTGTTATACATCTCGTGGTTACAACTGTTAAGTTCTGATTTTAATTTTGTGCTATTTTGAGGTCTTTTATTGCTAAGAAAAACGATTTTATTTCTCTCGTAGACAGGAGGTAAGAGCTGACACATTAGAAGTGACAACCTTAATCCTCTTCCTCTAGCACAACACAGAATAAAGTCCATTTTCAGTGTTCCAAAAGATTTTGCCAAATGACTAACATTTCATATAACGTAAGCTACTTGAAAGAAATAGCCCATGACTTTTAAATGCAAACAACTCATGTCTGACAGCCAGTCCATTGCCATTTAAGACAAAGCTCGTCAGTGCCAGGGACCATAATCCCCACTTTTCATGGCTATTTGTGAGTGATCTTACATGCTGGATTTTTAAAGCAAATCTTATACTGAAACCATCTTGCTCAAGTGCTGAGTCATGCTGACATCAAAAGATGCTACAAATCAAAGCAATTAAACCATTAATGCTTTAAGCTCTAGAGATTATGTTAACACAACAAAAACTAAACCTAAGTTACAGACAGAGGCATGCATTCACTTTATAAATAGCCTAGCCAAAAATATTAGGGGAAAATAGGGCCAAAAGCAAGTTTTTTTCCCTTCACTGCTAAAGAGTTAAGGAATTGAGTTTTTCCTGGTATGAACAGACTATTTGCCAACTATTTGCCAGCTAGTAAAACAGAGCCTGCTATGTCTCTGGCAGAACTATGCATCCATTGTGACTGGCCTAAACTCCTTGCTATGAGCTCCCCACTGGCCAACAAAAAGACCAACATAAAAAAAAATATCTTTATTCAGAACCTAGAAACTGGCAGAGTCCCTATTTCAATTACTATATAATTGACCTTAATTTCACTTAGGCAACACTACTACACTCCCAACCTGCTGCTTCTCCAGCTCCTTATTCAGGAGTGAATAAAGGACATGCTGGAATACATTCATATACAAAGTGGGTGGAAAAAAGAAAGGGGGTATATGTTGTCCATTGTCTAGAGGACTCTTCTACAGGCAAGTAAGTAAAGATTCTTTACAGAAATTCTTTCTTATTCGACAAATTAGCTGTTTCAGTGGAATGAACAGCACCAAGGTTTTGGAACTGCCTGCACAAAGTCACAAGTGCTTCCAATAACCCAGCAGTACCAGCTGCAGCTAAATTCCCCGCTCCCCATCACACTTCTGAAATACATCGTAAGTTCAGAACAAGGTCGCATTCCTCACATGATGAGAAAACATGCTTAACTTTCTGTTAGAAGTGACGCCATTTGGCTACACAGAAGCTTGTTCTGCCACCACAAGAAAAAAGCAGCAATTTCATAGAGCTTTGTGAAGAGAAATTATGCAAAACTCAGTGTTTTACAGGACCACCTACCTGCACAGATGAGGAAAGCTCACACTTTGCTTTTTCTGATGCTTCTCTCACCCTCTGAAGGGCCATGTTGTCTTTAGTCAGGTCAACACCCATCTAAGTGACAAAAAAATACACGTTAACAGACTCTCAGTCTTTGCACAGGAGTCACCAAGAACTTTTCTTCATTGCAGTTCACCTTCCTACCACTTTTGACTGTAAAGATGTTTGTAGAAATACAGCCTGATACAGCCTGCAGATCCTTCTCACTTCTGGCAAATGTATTTAGCATTTCAAAAACAACTGCTAACCCTCTTTGCTCTGGAAGTTATCATAAACTAAGTTACAGATTAAAGCTTGGAAAAGCTGCTGTATCACAGAATATAAAGACTGAACTAGCAAAGGAGTTGGAATTGCACTGCAGTTTTCTACAGTCAACCCTGTATTGTACACATCTGCGCTGACACATCCAACTGGACCACAGATTTTTATTATTAAAAGCAAGCAGACTGTACACACACTCGTCCTGCTATACTAGGTGAAAAAAAGGCAGAAGTCCTGCTATTTTCCTTTCCAGAAGACAAATATTCCACCTCAAGAAAACAAGTGGAACTGGAAGCCAGAATAACAGGTGTCTTTAACACTCTTAAATTTCAACGGTGCCACAGATTACAAATGAAGTCCTAATAATGTAAGAAAATTCCCATCCCTACATAGAAGTTAAATGAGGCTGAAAAACAGTGTAACACAGACAGAATTCTGATGAGATACCTTACCTCCCTCTTGAACTCTTTAACAATATACTGTAGCAAAGCCTGGTCAAAATCTTCTCCACCTAAGAAAGTGTCACCATTGGTGGACTTCACCTCAAAGACTCCCTTCTGGATTTCCAAAATGGAAATATCGAAAGTGCCACCACCCAAATCGTAGACTGCAATACTACAAAAACAGATACAGAAAAAAGTTACTTTCTAGACAAAGTCGTGCAGCTCAAAAATAATTCTCCTCAGGAAATTACATGTGCAGAATTCACGTTGCTGTCCATAGAAGTTAAAAGCCTCTCTGAAGACAGCAGTAAACAAATTAAACAGTGTATGCATTCCTTGAGCGCTCTTGAGTCCACGTGCAAGTCTCTGAAAGAAGTGCTGCACAATGCTTAACCTTGCCTGGTATTTCAGAGTGCAGTTCACTTTTCTTCAAACACACACATCCAATGACTAGGGCAGGGACACCTGAACCATTATGAAACATGATTTTCAAAATGTGAGGCTTTCACAGCACTATAAGCTACATCATATTTACAAGCTGCAAGTTACAGACCCACTTTCTTTAACAAGTATGGCTGCCACAGAACAGAGGTGACATTACACAGCACTGACTCACAGCTGGGAGTCTACTCTGGCAGAACTCCAACCAGTCATTTTGAAAAAACAGAAAGCAGAAGAGACATTTACAAAGCAAATTACAGCACGGTTATTTAAGAGAGGGTAGGTGTTAGGAACGGGCACTTACACTTTGTCTTCAGATTTGTCCAGACCATAGGCAAGTGCAGCTGCTGTTGGTTCATTAATCACCCTCAAAACGTTCAAGCCAGCGATCTGCCCAGCATCTTTTGTAGCCTGAGGGAAAAACAGGCAGAATGCTATGTACAGAGAAAAACTAAACAGTTTATAAGGCCTAAAGTCTTACAGCTTGGGGAATACCTGTCTCTGAGAATCGTTGAAGTAAGCAGGGACTGTGATGACAGCATTCTTTGCTGAATGTCCCAGGTAGTTTTCTGGAGAAAAAAGGAGACAGAAAGTTATCTCTAGAAGATGAGTAACATCATTATTACCGTGTAGTTTAAGATAATCTTCTTGAACTGAGAAGAAAAGACAGGATTGCTGCTCAAGAACCTGCTGCTTTCTGGGAAAATGCAGAGGGAGCCATGCAGAGATCCAAGTCTTTCCACATAACGTGGAACAGTTTGCAGGCTTCTGACAGAACAGCAAAGCACCTCTGCAATTCCATCAGTGACTGGATGCCACTAGTGGGCGAGAATTCATCTGAGAGCTTAAATTGTCTTTCAGGTGTGTGAGGCTGAAGTTGTTTTCCATTTTTTTGGACTGTTCAACATGATGGACTTAAAACTTACTCATTTTCATCCTATTTACAGTTTGCTGTAGGTAACATTTATAGGGTACAAATTATGTATGTACACCACCCTTATAAGCATTAGAGACAGCAAGCCACGAAAAATATTGATTACACCCTAATTTAAGGTCACAAACCGATTTCAAAAAAAAAGAAAACCTGTCATCAAATGCAGATTCAGACCTGCTAGAAACCAGGAATGTGCATGATGCAGTGAGAATGCACAGAGAGGATTTACACCTATGTATTAGCCCTGCACAGACCTTACACACCGCATTACTCTGTGTTGCTTGCAAAGCCAGATCATTCCACAGTTGAATTCATGTAGCATCCAGGGCAAAAGCCAACAGACCTACAGTAAGCACAACCCCGCTTAATGCAGAGGAACACCACCCTCAGAGTAAGTCAGATTCATCACATCTAGGTGCTCACACACCACATAACCATATTTTACTCTCGGGTGAAGCTTTAGCAAGTGTCTAGGACCTAACACTGAAAAAACATTAGTCTTCGGATGAAGCTTCGTAACAGCCTTTAGTCCTGTCCTCCAAACACTTCTCACTGGATGCACCACATTCACCAGCTACTATTATCTTTATGTTTTATACACAGTTTCCCCAGAAACCACATTAGGAATTGAAAAGGAGAAAAAAAAATATTTCTCCAGGCCAATGGAAATTTTCCCCTAGGGAAGATTCAAAGCCACCACTGGCTAAGAAGCTATTCATCCAGGCCCAAAATTGGGTTTTTGAATACTCCCTTTCTTGCTACACATCTAGCAGCTGAACAAGAGCAAGGCCACTCAAAACCCTGGCAGCTGCAGCCTGGGAGGCACAAGGGCTGCACCTTACAAAGAAAAGGAGCTCCCCCTTCTAAGTGTGCATTCAAATTGAGTACCAACTCAATCAGTACTCAATTTCAATACAAGTATGTCTGAAGTCCCAAAAAGCACCTTTATGTCTGCTGCACGTCCATTTACCACGGCCCAGCACCACGGCCACACTTGTACTCGCACATGGCAAAGACCAAACTGTACCAACCTGCAGTTTCCTTCATCTTCATTAATACGAAGGCACCAATCTGGCTGGGAGAATAGAGTTTTCCATGAGCCTCTACCCAGGCGTCACCGTTGGAGGCACGGACAATTTTAAACGGAACGTTCTTACTGAAAAACAGAAGAATTCCACACTCAATTTCTGTCTCGGCACAAAACCCCTATGATTAATAACAGCAGAAGAATGTGTACAAGTTCTAGACAAAGAATATTGAATTGCCAACAGCAGATCTAGGGAGTCCCAGCAGTCTCAGTCTACTACCACTGCTTTTAATCAGCTACATCATTAAATCACAAGCCTTGGGCACAATCATACAGCTTTGACCGTAAATGCCCTCAAGAATGAGAAAAGTCTTATTGGTAGACGCTGACTATTTTGCACAGCATCAGCAAGACTTTCTTCTTCTTCTCTGAAAACCTCACAATGATCAGCAATTAATATAGCAAAATACAGCTTGGCCCTCAGAATATAAGCAACGAAACGCCCTTGCTTACATATCCTTCTTCACTTCAGGGTCATCGAAGCGCCTCCCGATGAGCCGCTTGGTAGCGTAGAAGGTGTTGTGTGGGTTGGTGACCGCCTGCCGCTTCGCTGGCATCCCAACCAAGCGCTCGCCGTCGGACGTAAACGCCACAACCGAAGGTGTTGTCCTGGCACCTTCCGAGTTTTCCAGCACCTATGTAAAAAACATAACAGGATGCCATCAAAAACCACTGCCTCTGAAAACGCTACTTTGGACACTCAACTTAGAATACCATCGCTAAAACCGGTGGGTTTTTTTCTTACTTTTGCTTGCTTTCCTTCCATAACTGCCACGCAGGAGTTTGTTGTACCCAAATCAATTCCAATAACGGCACCTTTAATTGCTTCTGAGCTGTAAAGCATATTATAAGAAAAATAAAATTATTAATGTAAGAAAATAACTAGATAGCAAAAAAACTTGCTACCCTGAAGACATGACAAAGTCATTTTTTCAGCAGATATTGAAGCAAATACGCATGGTATTCTGACCCAAGGTGTTCTCTGACTCTTACACAGGAATTTAATATTGTGCCTCTGTTTTCAGTCAGCTTCCTTATAGGTAAATCCTCACTTGTTTAAATAAACCTGTAAAATACTATTATTCACACGAACAATCCTTACGACTTGTATGTTCAACATCCCTCAAAATTTTGATGTACAACAAAGTCATAACTAATTCTGTCCCTACAAAGACAGAACTTGGCTTTGGGTTACTCCTCCTGTTCAAACTTGTTTGAAAACTTCTACCTGCAGTCAAAATGCTAATAATAAATAGTATTGGCTTATTTATCACTGCTTGGCATGGAGAGAAATATACACAAAGACAACAAATTACTTAACCCATGCAGGGTTCTCTGAGCCAGACCCAAAGATCACTATCTTTTTGACCCTGAGGAGGAACAAATTAATTATAAAAAAATGGGAGTGGTTCTTACACAAGACAAATCTGAATTGCCTCCTTCTTTCTAGGAAGTCTTATTAACCTCTTTGAGGCCAGACTGAACTCCTGACTCATAGTTTTGCCTTATAAACAAAGCCATGTCCTGGGATGAAGAAAGGACACTAAAGGCAGAGCAGGACCACATTTATTACCAGGCTACACCTCCTCCCTCCCCAAGATGCTAAAGTGACTCCAACTCCAACTCAGGCAACAAAAATCGGTGATCTTGGAAACATGCGACTGCTCGGCCTCCCCATCGTGACCAGTTATCCTAACACACACACACACACACACACATCTCCCACTCTGTGTCCTGAATCAGCATCTGCCACAAAACATCTGACTGAGTTACACAACTGCTACACTTTCCCCATGATCTCGCAACAAGAAAAACAAGCGAAGAAAAAGCACAAACTGCTTGAAATAAACTTTATCTGTCGTGAAATGGACCCACTCTTTACCCTCATTTCATACCAGCGTAAAATAATTTGTTCCACCGACATTTGGGTACTTTTTTTTTGGTGGTGTGTGTTTTTTGGTGTTTTTTTTGTGTTTTTTTGTTTGTTTTTTTTGTTTGTTTGTTTTTTTTTCGTTTTTTTGTTTGTTTGTTTGTTTGTTTGTTTTTCAATAAAACCTCTCAACAATCCACATTTTGTAGGTGCTGCAGCTGGTGGGAGAAGTGAGGAAGAAAAATTTTTAAAGATCTTCTGGAAACAAAACCATGAGATAAAGAAATCGCCTCACATACACAGGTTCTAGTTTTATCTTATCTTGCTCGTTTCGCTCTGTTTCTCCATCTCTGACTCAATTAATCACTTCTGGTATCAGGAGGAGAGTAAAGATAAATATCAAACAGTCAAACACAAAAGAACAAGGCAAGACTTACGCATATTTTCTGCTGGATGCTGCTCTGAGAACACTTTGACTGAGGCCATTCCAGAACGTCTATAAAATAAAGATGTTGTAATGAAGATTTAGTTTTCATCATGTAGTGATTGAACCTAAGACTTGCATAGGTGGACAACTTCTGAAGTGACACAGTCACTACCCCAACGTCATATTTTTAAAAATCTTAGGTGCAAACTAAGAAAGAATTTGAGAAAGATTCAGATTGAAGTAGAAAACCAATTACCACACTCATTCATCCGGCGTAACCCCGACTCCCCAAACCAAGCTACTTCTCTCACGCAAAACAGCCTATGAATTAACTACCAGGCAAAAGACTTTTCAGTAAATTAACTCTGAACCTTCAGCTTTCAATGAACAGCAGCAGATAAACATTAACCCCGCTTCTCCCGGCTTTATGTGTGGTCAGCAACCAACCATCTACTACATCCCTTCAGCGATTTGCCGCCCAGATTTCGCAGCAGCTCTCGCAGGTATTTTTTTGTAGCGGTCATAACTTTGCACAGGCAAACCGGTATCCTGCAGAACTCTGACAACATAATCGTGTTTTCCGCTTTGAGCTTTTAACAAAGCACCTTAACACATAAACTCCCCTCACCAGCCTGATCTCCGCCACCATTTTGACAGGAGAGGCGAGGAACTGAGCAATATTACTATGAAATTACTTAAAAACAGAGGGGGATCACGGAGCCCGCTCCCGGGGCGCCAGCCCCTCCTCACCCCGCTGCCACCGGGCCCCTCACCGCCCTTCTACAATAAAACCTCCTCAATACTTGACGCGGTCCAACGGCCCAGCGGACCGGGCCTGGCCCCGCCGGGCCGGGCCTCGCACGCCGGTAGCGGCCCGGTAGCGGCCCGAGAGCGGCCCCGCTCCCCCCGCCCCCCCGTTCCACCCGGTTTCCCGCCCGCACCTGCGCG
>VWYH01002907.1:0-67356 GCA_013399365.1 Pampusana beccarii | reverse complement strand
ACGCGGCAGGAGCAGCGGGAGGCGCGCGCTGAGCATGGCGGCAGGCGCGGGGCGGCGGGAGCAGCTGCGTGTGCGGCGGCGGCGCTTCTGGAAACCTCCACCCACGTGGGCCGCGGGGGGGATGTAGCGCCGCAGGACCCCCGGCGCGGGCTGTCTGAAGAACCGCCTGATCCTTCCGCGCGCTCTCCGTGCTCGGTTCCGACACCAACGCGCGAGGCACGGCTGCGCGCCGCGTTCTTGAGAGTAAGAGAGAACCCGCTACCTCGGCCGGTGCGGACTAGGGTGAGATACGAGCGCCGAACTGGCTCGGTGCACACCGGCACAGCGTTCGACAGCCCGGGTCCTGCAGGCGGCCGCGCACTCAAGGTCGGACAGGATAAAGCGCAGGGCGATTGCAGCGGCCTTGCGTCAGGGCGGCCGGCACGCATGCGCAACTCCAGCTGGGGTGCCGCATGCGCAGAGAGGGCGCGCGGGGCGAGCCTAGTACGGCTGCGCAAGTGGGGACACGCATGCGCGATGCGGGCGCTGCGGCGGCTCCGTGGACGGGGCCGGCGCCGTACCCGGTATCGTGCTGCGGCTGGAACGGGTCCCGGTGCCCCGGAGCGTGGGACAGGGCCCATCCCGGAGCTTCCCCCTTCAGGCGGAGCCAGCCCGGGCCTGCCAGCCCAGGGCAGAGCTGACACACAGCTGCCGGGGCTGCTGGAGGCGCAGCCGAACCCGGGCTGGGTCAGTTCGGCTCATAACGAGCCGGTCTCGCTGCAGCGCGTCCTCATTGCTTCTCCAGTGCTGCCAGCGTTGTGCCCTTTGCCCACAGACACGTTCAGCTAAACACCTCCGGCAAGGGGAAGCACAGAGCAGGCCCAGGGCAGTGACCGAACCCGTGCTGGCACTGGGGAGGACAAAACATGAATCCTGGGGTCAGTTCTGGGCCCCTCTCACCAGGAAAGGCCTTGAGGTGCTGGAGCGAGTTGGGAGAAGGGAACGGAGCTGGGGAAGGGGCTGGAGCACAAGTGTGATGGGAGCGGCTGAGGGAGCTGGGGGTTCAGCTGGAGAACAGGAGCTGAGGGGAGACCTTCTGATCTCTGAACTGCCTGAAAGGAGCTTGGAGCCAGGGGGGTCGGGCTCTGCTCCCCAGGAACAAGCGCCAGGAGCAGAGGAAACGGCCTCAAGTTGCACCAGGGGAGGTTGAGGTTGGATCCGGGAACAATTTCTTCCCCAAAGGGCTGTGGGGCATTGGAACAGGCTGCCCAGGGCAGTGCTGGAGTCACCATCCCTGGAGGGGTTGGACAGATGGAGATGAGGTTCTCAGGACATGGGGCAGTGCTAGGGCTGGGTTATGATTGGGCTCAATGATCTTGAGGGGCTTTTCCAACCAAAATGATTCTGTGAGTCTCCAGAGGAGCTGGCCTGGGCCATGCCTGCCTTTCCCCACCAGCACTGCACGTTTGGGATCTGCCGGTGAGTGACGTGCTAGGGAAGGGCAGGACAGGGCACAGCTCTGTCTGCTTGTTGCTGCCTGAGCAGGTTTGCTCTGTAGGGTCAGGAACCATTGCTGGGCTACAAGAAATACCAGCCAATATAACTGAGCCAGGATTAGTGTATGGCCATTGTGCAGGAATAACGTAAGATCATTGAGGAGAACTGTAAATACACTCAAGTGACTGCAGCTGGGGTGTAGGAAGACACATAAATCACAATTAGAACCTCTGTGTTTAGATAACAGGCCTGTGGAAAAAAGTCTGAAAGGCACCTTATCATACATCCTTCAGATTCCTTTAGGCAACGATCAGAGTGTGGTAAACTGCACCTGCATGAATCTGTAGACACAGGCTAAAATGGGCAGGCTTGGTGGTCTTCAGCCAGGGCTGGATTCTGCAGCGCCTGTGTCACCCCTGCCCCGGAGCCTAAGTGCTGTTTCAAAGATCCCCCGGTAGTGAGGTAACAAAATAAATTTGCTCTTTGCATTGCATCTGTGGCTTGTGGTTGTTCCTGTGACCCATGTGGGCTCACACACCCATGGTAACGGTTGGTCGGGTTGTTTCCGCATGGCTCACGGGAGCCTGACTTCATCCCTCAGGCATCTTTGCTGCTGTAAATCCAGAGTCCTGGGACGGGCCACCTCTAATCCAGCACCATAGGAGGGTACGAGTGTCACCCTCTGCCATCGCCAGGAAGCGGCAGCAGCCGGCTGTGCTAGCGCTGCTGCCAGCCTGCTGCTGTGACTCAGAAGCCTGGGAGAATGACGGCTTAATTCACACCGCTGACAACTCCCAAGCATTGGCAGGGCTGCAATTACAATGCTAACGCACTTAGAAGCGGCTCTCTGGGAGCTCCGTCTGCGCCTCTCCCCACTGCGAGAAGGGCACATCCGGCCAGAACGAGCCCTTTACCTGCACTGTGATGGGAACCTCAGAGCTACCGACCACGCAACAGGCGAATCTGTTTCAGCTGTCTCTGCGCTGGCCATAAAAACAACAGAAAGAGAAAATCCTCCTGCTCTGAAGGTCACAAAAATCCCCCTCTGGATGCTTGTAAGAGGATGGATGTGACCTGCAGCCTTGGGCACGCACCTGGGGGCCTGGCTGACTTTGGGTGTCGGTGCCTGTGTGTCCACATCCCAGGGACAGCAACAGGCACCCTCAGAGCCCCCGGTGAAAGGGCAGCAGACAAGTTCCGTCTCCACTCCTGAAACGCGAGCTGCTCGCCTTCTGCCAAGAGCCACAGCTTTGGGCTTCATGCTGCCCTCAGCGGCACCGCTTGCGCCTTCTGCTCTCCCCCCTCGTGGCCCCCATGCTGATCACTCAGAAACAACCTGCCTCGTGTTCCCTTCTGCTCCCCAAATCATGCTGTGCACCGGGTTGATGTACTGAGCACCCCCTGCGAGAGAGCCAGAGCTCCCAGAGACCCGGAGGCTACTCTGCATTGAGCAGGATCAGCCCCTGAGCCTTCCCAGGGAAAGGGGAGAAACTGTGAGGGGCTGGCAGGGAGGGACTGCAGGGCAAGGCAGTGTGATTCTGATGGATTCTGTGATTCCTCTCCGACAACCTGCAGCGAGGACCAGGCACCGGCTGCCCTCAGCACAGGGACACGGAAACGGTGGGAAGGAGCTGCCCTGAAGGGACCCAATTAATTTCCCTCCTGTTACCTGTTGCCAGACGCAAGGCCGCCTTGCAGCACGGTCCTGCGGCGGGGCAGCCCTTTGGCAGCTGCAAACAGGGCTCCATAGAGATGTCCCATCCCTGCTCTCACAGAAATTAGTGGTAGAACATTTGCTTGACCCCATAGGAGTACAGCGGGGCTGTAACTCCTTTTCTACAAAGCCTCAAGCCACTTGGCTGCATTTGCCCACTCCGTGGGCACCTGTCTCAGAAAGATGCCACTGTAAACGGCAAAAATGCAAGGAGGTTACCCACAGTTTTCAGTGGAAGAAGCGTGTCAGAGGCATCCGCCGGTGCCGAGGCAGGCCGGGGCTGCCAGCAGTGATGCGAGGCCTGCAGGGAGCTCTGCAACGTCTCCTCCACCTCCAGCATTGCCCATCCGCAGGGATTTGAGGGCAGCTCCCTCTCTCTGGGTCCCAGGTGTGTTGGAGTTACCCAGAGCAACGACAGCACAACTTCAGGTGACCTGGTGTGAAAGGGCTCATCCAGGCAGCTGCCAAAACAGCTGCACTTCAGGTGCTTTCCTGCTCCCCAGAATGGAGCCTGGTAGAAACAGCAGCGATGGATCAAACTCAGCGTTACATCAGCCCACACCCTGAGCCAGGGCGAACCACGGAGTCCCACCACGCTCGGTGAGCAGGAGGAGAAAGTCGCATTTGAATTCACGGTTATCCCAAGTGCTTAGTGAAGGGCTGGCTGGGGAAAGGCGGGTTGTGGTGTATGTGAAGGGGGCAGCAGGGCAGAAATAAGCTCTAATATTTGCAGTGGAGAAGGGATGCAAGCGTTTGTCTTTGGCCTGGGTGTTTAATAGTTCATATGCACCAGCGTTGTAATGAACCAACAGCCAGATGCTTGTCTGGGTGGTCACCACGCGGGGGGTCACAGGGGCACAGGAGGGTTTGGTGTTCAGCACAGAGCTGGTCACCCCCACAGCCTCTTCCCAGGCTGCTCTGGTTCCACCCCCGTGATTCCAGTGGAGCTGGCAACAAGCATCAGTGTAGAGAATCACAAAATAAATCAGAAAGCGATACAGAAGCAACAAAGCAGCAAGCAGACAGTTGTGAAGGCTGCCTGCGAGCCTGCCAGCAGCTCACCAGACCTTCTTCCTACAGTGCGTGTGCGGAGACCTGCCACTCAGCCGAGGATGCAGACAACCGGAGGGAGCAGCAAACCGCGTCTCACCCCTACACGACTGCAGCTGCCCTAATAAGGATGTGAGGTGCCTCCAGGAACCATAATAATGAGGGCAATTAGCGCGTTATAGATGAAAACTTCCAAATGCTGTATTCCGCAGATTTTTTTTTTGCCCTGATCTGAAGTGATACGATGAGCGGTTTGGGAAGGCTGCTGCGGCTCCGCAGGCCCTGGGGACAGCTGGTGGGAAGGTCACCCGCAGCCAGGCTGAGGGGCTGGGGCAGACAAAACCCCTGGGGACCCCCGTGTTAAGGATTCATGTTGTATGTGCGTTAGCACAAGTCTCTGCTGAGCGGGATTTGTCCTCCCCCTGGCTCACGGGGTTTTCCAGCACACGCCAGCCCTCTGCTCTGTCTTGGGGGGCTCAGAATAGGCTCACTCACTCACCCACCAAATGTGTTTCTCTCTTTCTGCTTCCCTAATTTCTCCCTCATTAAATGGCTTGGGAAGGATCCCACACACATGCCTCTGCTGGCGTGACCCTCCCCTCGCTGCGAGCCTCCTGCCCGGCCCAGCCTCTCCGCTCTTGTTGCCCTCTCAGGTATTTGCAGAGTCACCGATTTTACAGCTGTGGGAACTTCCAGTGCCCTGCGCTCCCTCCTCCAGCCGTCACGAGGGTGTGTTACCAAACCGTTCCCTCTGAGCCGGTTCCTCGCAGCGCCCGCTGGCCTTTTAGTTTAACCTGCTTTCTGGATCTGTACCTGCCAGCCGAGAACCATCGCTTCCTGCAGCTCGGAGGATGCAAAACTCCCCAGCCAGCACGTGCATCCCAAGGCAATATCTTTGTCTTTTTGAGAAAGAACATAGCTTTTTATCCAGAAAACAATATAAGTCGCTCCATTGATACATACTTGCTATTTCCTTTGTTATTTCCTAAATACATGTCCTTTCCTTTGTAAGCTACAATGTCGTGAACCTCGTGCAGCTCCTCTGTGCAAACACGTTTTGCTTTGTGCTGCCTGAATATGGAGCCAGGAGAGAAAAAACTCTTCCCTGCCTGGCAGGGCCATGCCAGGAAGCTCCTGTTGGATCAGCTGCTGCCAACACCCAGCCCAGGTAGAGCCTGCAGTTTATTTAATACGTGCAGTTACGACAATTTCGTTTTGAAATCAGCCTCGTGAGACAAGCGTGAAACAAAAGGGTAACATTTGGAGAAGAAAAAGAATTGTCCTTAAACAGAAGAAATGCTGCTTCTCTGCTACCTTGGCAATAAGACAATGAGGGAGAAAAACGTAAAATCATTCACATTTCTGACTCCCTCCTTTCCAGTAGCACCAATGTGCATTTTTAAGAGCTTCAATGCAGGTTTTTACTGCAGAAAACATACAGTGAATTGTGTCCTCCTCCAACACCAACAGCAGAACACATCCTGGCTGCCTCCAGCCTCTGCTCCTCCGCTCCTGCTGGGCCTTCCTGCTCAGCCAGGCCTCACCGCCACCCGTGGGTGCAGGTGTGTCTGGCACAAGCCAACCCCTTCCTTGCTGCAGGACACAACTGAGACCTTCACATCTCCACCTGCGGGAGCTCCCACAGTCCCCGCTTACCTGGGGACAGGGGGTGCTCAGCTGCTGGGGACCCAGGTTTTCAGAGGGTCCTCTGCCCCTTTGCGTTTCGCCAGGTTGGCTTTTCAGCTGTGTTGGACTAGATGATCTCCAGAGGTCCCTTCCAATCCCAACCACTCTATGATTCCCCACCTCACTTCCCCAAGCCAATTCCTTGCACGGAACGGCAGCCCAGGGTGGGTGCAAGCAGCCAGGCCAGGCATGGAAGCGGCTTAAATTAAGTAGCACTGCAGCCAATTACAAACCCAAAGTCTTCACGCATGTTTTTCTCTTGCAGGAGAAGCCAAAACCCCTGGGTGTAATTAGCAATGCGCTGCACGGCTGAGGGGCCAGCTCAGACAACTGTGCTCTAACCTGCAGCTCTCGGGTCACATCCCTTGTTCTTTCCAAAGGGGACGGCTCCGGTGAGGACGCAGTGGAGGTGCTGTCTGCATGGGGTGTACCTGCACACACTGCCTGGCTGCAGAGCAGGAGCCCGATGTCCCCATCGCACCCCTGTGTCCTGCCTGCAGCTCACTGCCCGGACCCAGGAGCAGCCTGAGGTCAGTGGGCAACCGGGCACCGCACCTTGGCCACCAGCAGCGATGTCCCTGCGCTGCTGTCCCCACGGGGTCCCAGCGCTGCTGCAGAAACTGCTGCATGGGCAGGTGTGCAGGAGCCCGGGGACAGCACAGACACCCTATCCATCTGTGGGAGCCCTGCCCCAGCCAGGGTGGCAAAGGAGGGGATGTCCCTGTCCTCCAGTGCCCCAGGTACACAGGGGAATCACAGAATAATTTGGTTGGAAAGCCCCTCAAGCTCATCAAGTCCAGCCATTCCCCAACCCTTAGCACTGCCCCATGTCCTGAGAACCTCATCTCCATCTGTCCAACCCCTGCAGGGATGGTGACTCCAGCACTGCCCTGGGCAGCCTGTTCCAATGCCCCACAGCCCTTTGGGGAAGAAACTGTTCCCGATATCCAATACCCAGGAAGCCCTGGGCTGGGATTTCTCCTACTATCAGCAATACCAGAGACCTCCAGGGCCCTCCAACACCCCCCTGACAGCCCTACCTATCAAACTGCATCAGTATCTGCTCTCTGGGCATTGTTTATTAAAAGCAGATGAGGAAATGAGACACACAAACCATGATTCACTCAAACTCACGTGGTGGATCAGGGATAAATTCTCATCTGGGGTGTTTTCTCCATGGATCATATCCCTGTTTTTTTCAGTCCATGAGCCCTGCTTGTTTTCAAGCCTCTCGGGTGCTCTCCTGACCCAGAGCGAGGGAAACCACCTGGACCTTGGACTCATACTTTCTGCTTCAGTCCTTTCTCAGCAACATGAGCCCCACACGCTGCATTTCAGTCTCTTCAACACCAAAACTCTTCACTTCTTGCAGCTGGGAACCCGCATCCCCAGGTGAGAAAGATCAGAAAAGGACAGGGTGGGGAAAAAACACAGGCCATGAACTCAACACCAACCGTGTTACTTCTATGGAGGCACCTCAGACGCTTCCTATCCCTGTGTTTTCTGGAGGGAGGGCATCATTTAGCACATTGATTCAAATGACCTCCACCATTAATCTCTGCAATGCTTTGTTTATTTGTTTTCCCCTCCAAGACAGCAGGCAATTTTAGCCACAGCATCATTCTGGGGGAGGGAGAGGGACGTGGCCCACTTTGAAGATACGTGACTAAAGGACCGAGTTATTCTGCCTGTTTTTCCCCTCACCAACTTCAGCAGCATAAATTGTGTGTCATAGCTGCCTTTTCATCTGTCCCAGGAGTTATAGACTGCACACATAAGACAATTCATGTTCCTCTGCATAATGAGGTGAGTTTTATAAATCATAAATCTTCACTTAATATGCAGGTGGTGTTTGCTGCCAGGTTTAGGAAAACTGATGCAGTTGCCAAGTTCATGAATGTCATAAATCATTCATGCTAAGGTAGTCTGAAATTGCTCAGTCCTTTGAGACAGACCAATTTCAAGGTGGTTGTTTAACACACAAACGCGATCTTCATTGATTGTTTATACAAATATATTTTCATTAAGTTTTTCCCTCTCTTTTTTTTTTTCTTCTTTAGGTGCCAAGAGCGATGCCCTGAAGAGTCCCCACTAGTGGCTTCTTTCCAGCTTTAAAATTCCATCAGAAATCCATTACCAAATGCAGAAAAATCCATGGATTTATAATAGAAAGAGCCTCCTAAAGCTCAGAAAACGCAGACTGGATGTCTCAATAAATCCTGATGCAAGTGATTAAAAAAAAAAAAAGAAGAGCAAGAGAGCATGCTTCAGTTCTTCACAGGGTTGTTTTGGACATACAGTATTTTCCGCAAAATTGCCATTAATTAAAGGTGTGCTGATCCCGGCAGGGTTTCATCTCTGGTCAGACGGTAGGTAGCTGCCGCGGGTGGTGCCCCCGCCGTGGGGAATACCCTGTGTGCCTCTGGATTTAGCTTTCCCTACGCACACCGGGGCTTGCTGGGTGCTCTGCAGCCCCCAGGGATGTGCAAAAAAATCAGTGGGAAGTCTCATGGGAAAGCAGCTTTCCCGTGAGACCTGCAGTTTTTAATGGCATGGAAAATGAGAGCTGTGTAAATCCTGCAAGCACCTGGGAAGAGACCCACCTGCGAGGGGGTTCCGTTCCCCAGGGGCTCTCAGCTCATGGTCTTCATGCCTCATCTTCCTCTCCCACCACCTTTGTGTTTTGCTTTCTAGCTTCACGTGGCTGTGTTGTTTCTAGACTGGTCTTACAAGGTGAAAGCCCTGTCCCACCTTGAAGGGTTTAGGGCCATCCAGGGAGGGCTGTCACCTCCCCTGCAGAAGCAGGACCTCGGATTGGCAAAGCCTTTCACTTCCATACCTGATTTACATCTTGGAGATATCCGAAAAAATCAGGTACGGTACCACTGGGCAGAGTAGTAAATCAAAAAATATTTAGGCTCAAAGTCACCCGGCACTTGAGAGGGTCTGATATTGAGCACCGCATTAATTTTGTGTGGATCTAAGAAAACTGTGTGGGTGGAAAAAGGCAGAAAATTTTGACTGCTGTTCCCATCTTCCATCATCCTTTGCCGGTGTAATTAACTCATCACAAATAATTCAGGCACCAAGTTCTCTCTCTTCTTTTTCCCTGTGATCAGCCAACAAGTGCTGAAGTTTCTCAAGTTCATTCCTTCTTCCAAACTACTCAGCAAATAATTTTTACTAATAACTCCCCAGCTGCAGGTTGTTCCTCAGCATCTCGTTGTAAGCACATGCCAGACAGAATTTGAAAATTGAGCCAAACTGGTTAGTTTTGGTGAGATGTGGAGGTTTCATCCCTTGATTTAACCAGCATGACACCTAGAAAAGGCTTTTAGGGGAAAGATGGCATGCCACGAATCTGATATTTGATTTGGTTCCCGTTGCTTCCTAGGAGCTCCGAGTTGATGGGCAAGAGCCATCACAACCCTGTCCTGGGAAGGGCAGCGTCTCCTGGGAGCAGTAATCAGGCCTTGGGGTGTCAGAGAGCAAACACCGAGAGCCCACCAGGAATTATTAGCAGTGAAACCTTGCAAACAAAAAATCTGAGCTCACCAAAATCCAGCAGTGACAAAATACAGAATTATCTCAGTCGTTCCCACCTCATTGCGAAGGGAAGGAGCTTTCGGGATGGTTTCTCTAAGGTTGCAGAGGGGGAATTCAAACCTCCCTTTAATTGTTCCTCCAGGTCATAAACTACAGAGACGTGGAAGAAATTCCTGAGCAAAACGCTGCTGCTGGCCGTGTCCCCTCTGCTGGGCCGAGTCCCCAGGGACAGGACGGGGAACGGGGGTGACAAACAAAATGCAGCTAGAATTATAAAAGTGAGGAAAGCGTGGAAAGAGGAGAAGCAGCAAAGTCAAATGAAAATAGAGGAGAGAATAACTCTGGGGCTGCAGCAGCCATCCTGCTGCCTCGGATCCCTGCTGCTGTGGTAGGATCCAAACCAGCATGGCAAACCCGTGACCCAATTAATAGGAAAACATATTTTTCTTTAACATTTTGGGTTAAAAACCACAAGCTTTTCCATAGCCTGGCGAGTCATACACACTCGGTGGGGCAAACGGGGCCTCCTGGTGTGAGGCTGAGCTGGGTGACCCCAATGGGCATCACTGCTCCCCAGGATGGGGTGTAGGTCCTGGGGAAATGGGGGACAGGTCCCTGGGATGGGGCCAGCCCGGGAGGCAAGCTGCCGTGGGGAGCCGGTAGCCAACATGCCGTGGTGCTTTCTCTCTCCCTTCTCATCGCTTTTGTGCATGTCCTACTTGTTCTTCAAAGCCTCTGACCACCCCAGTAGCTTTTTTTCCCCTCCTCTCCTTTCTCCAAAAAAGTGTGACATTATCACCATCTGTAAAACTGCCAAACAAGCGACTCGCCTCTACATTTCCCTGCAGGGCTGCTCTTCAATTAAAAGCTTTTCTTGATGTTTTAGCTTTCACCTCCCTTAATTGAGGTTCCTTTTTTTTCCAGCCTCCTCCCCCTTTTAATTAGAGGCTAAAATGCTGGTTAACGGAGCTTTGCAATGGGCAGCCCTGGTGACCACAGGCTGCGGAACCCAGGAGCACATTCGGGGGGCAAAAGCTGCCAAAGCCGAGCTGCTCGTGGCCCGGCCAAGTGTCACAGAGCCCCGGAGCAAAAGCCAGCAGAAAAATATAGGATCCAGGCCACGTATAAAATGATCCTGCCCTCGGTATGTGCTCCCAGGCTCCAACTGTCAGCACTTTGGCAGCTAATGATGCCGCGACGCTTTGTCTTTCGCTGTCGCTAATGCAGGGCAGGGACCCGAGAGATGCAGCCCCACACCGGGCACCCAAATCTCCCCTCCTGGAGCACCATTGCAGCACCACCACCCCAAATATTTTAAAAGCGTGAGCTGGGTTAAAAGTAGTAGAGGAAAAACAAACAAACCGAAACCAAGCAACAGCAAAGCAAAACCCAACAAAACAACTGTACCTCCTCTGTAATTCACCTGCTAATTTATGAACAGGTAAGCCTCTCCCCTGCCAAGCTTTTCTTCCCAAAAAAAGAGGGTTAGAAACACTTCATAAAAAAAATATTGAGCACTCCACAAATTTTGCAAGTCCTTCTTGTGCAGGGATGGGGAAAATGACTCATTTTATAAAAATATAGTACGTGTGCAAGCAAAGCAGCCGCACAGCTTTATTTTATGTCCAACCTTGGCTAAGTTCAGAAGCCTCTGATTATGTACGCTCAGACATTTTTAAAAGCTGCTCATTTGTGAAAACCAATCTTCTTATAAAATAATGAATTGGAAGCTTTCATGGGAATTAACCACATGCTGCTGGGAACTGGGACGCAGAGGATAACAGAGATATCAGGGAAGTTTGCAGATTGGCTCCCTCCCCAGCCGGGCTGGTTCTTGTGGGTGGTTGCTGGAGATGCAGCAACTGGATGCTCCGGACTGGGATGAACTGGGATTTGGGAGCTCATTGTAAAGGGTTTCCTTGCACCAGGGCCGCTCTCCGCTGCAGATGCATCCCCTGGTGCATCCTCTGCTGCTACCGGTCCCCCGGCTCCTCCGCAGTGCTGCTCGAGCCTTGGTAGTTCCAGATGTCCTTGAAATGCTGCTAAAGGGACAAACGTCTGCAAAATCACTCTTGCTGTCCTGACCGTTTTATTTCTTCCTTCCTACAGCAAGCCTCGTAGCTTGTAAATGCTTAAACCACCCTCGACGACTCTCCAGCAGTTTAAAGCCTGCAACACTGCGTTGAAATCCTTCCGTGACTTCAGGTGTAGATTTTATTTCCGGCCTTGGAACAGTTTGAGAATTTCTGATGTTATATGCTTGGTTTTCTTTTTTTAAAAAAGAGAATCATTCATTTGCGGCATCCAACCACCTGACAAACCCGTGGTGTGGGATTTGGGAGGGGAGAGCAGGAGCTGGAGCAGAAGGGCCGCTCGGAGCCCGTCTCAAAGCCTCGCAGATGGGCAAGCAGACGCTGTCGTGAGCTCTCGGATGACAGCAACTGAAGCGAGGGCAGCAGGACTGGGGGAAACGCAGGGGCAGGAGCCGGGTTTTCCAGCCCAGAGGGATGGAAGGTGCCTGCAAGCAGTCGGCACAGGGCGCTCGGCAAACGGGACAACTTAGGTGGCAATGTTGCCATGGGCGAGCCGGAGAGAGGGGACGCGCAGGTGGCACCTGGCTCATCTGCAGGCACAGGGGTATAAATACACAGCTAAAGCCTCAGGATAAGTTTTGCAGGAGGCGTGCACATTTTCGTAGACAATAATTTTGATTAATAGATAGAAAAATCAGTTTTATAGGGGCTTTTAGGAGGATGTTTGCCATCATGAATAAAAACCAAGCGCTCTCACCTGGCTCAGAAGACATGTTGGGAATGGGGCTGTGGGGCAGAGCGTGTGCCCGGGACCGCGTGTCCACCGCCCACTGCTCCGTGGTGGCTCGAAGCTTGGCCAGCACTGGAGCAACTGAAAAAAGTGATGTTTTACCCCTTGTAGATAATTTCATGCTCTAACGAGATTCCTTAAAAATACAAACAAGCCACCTGACGTGGCAGGATGAAAGCCCATCTCCACGGCAGTGATTTTCCTGAAGACGCTTTTCATCTTTGGCTGCTAGAAGCTTCGACATAAAAATTTATCGCATGCCCTCCCCTAATAAAATGTGATGGTTTTACTGTAGTTTTTATATAAACGTACATTTAGTTTTGAATTATACCAAGAGGTAGGCACTAGCTTTGGTCACATCTGCGACACGCAGCATAAATCACAGCTCCCTAGCAGCTTCCCAGGACCACAGTCTTCTGCCTAAGGGTGCAGGTAACTTCTACCGACTTCAGTGAAAGTTTCTGCTATCCTGCAGTGAGAGAATAGGCCCCCAGAGACTCATTTGCTGTTAATTAAAATCAAGAGACTAATAGCACCGGGCACCATGGTGCAGCCGAGCGCGGTGCTGCTTCCTGCGGCTCTCCAAAACGCAACTTGTTTCTGACCCCCGAACTGCTTGTTTTGGCTGTTACACCCCCAAAACTGCTCATTTTGGCTGTTAAAGCCCCAAACGGCACCCAGTGGCTTTTCATTTCTTGCCCAGTGTCCTGTCCAAGGCCAGCAAAGCCCATGAGCACATGGCTGGTACATCAGCTGATGGAACAGCCGCCTTTGATCTGATTGAGCGTAACGAGCAGCACGGGACCTCGGGAGATGCACCATCAGCACGATTAACCGCGTTCTCCGGGGAAAGGGTTACGCCGGGGAGATGGGAGGATGACTGGTGATGGAGGAGTAGCAGATGGTCTCTCTCAAGGAGAACGCTGGGACAGTAATTACAAGAGACAAGAGGAGAGCTGCTGGCTCGCTCACAAGAATTTATCCGAGCAATTGTGGGAAGCACAAGCCTCTATGGAGTGCAGGGAAGGAGGTACAAGGGGGAATGAAAACTTTTGCCCACGGGCTCCAAGTGCCTCAGCCAGAGCCCAACCACCTCTCCAAGGTGACATGGGCTCTCCCTTCGCTTTGCACCACACCTGCAACTCCTCTTCACCATGATTTTAGATGCTTCAAGCTTGGCTTTGCTTTCTCCTGCTCTACATCGTCCAAAGGGCATCTCAGGCACCATACTGCTTGTCCCAGACACTTCTCAACAGGTCTGAGATAAAGATGCGGCTTTTGTTCTTGCTCCTTGCATGAGACAAGCTGTGCCAGGATTGTGTAGCAAGGACAGGATGAGGGGAAACTCCCTCGAGTTGCACCAGGGGAGGTTGAGGTTGGATCTGGGAACAATTTCTTCCCCAAAGGGCTGTGGGGCATTGGAACAGGCTGCCCAGGGCAGTGCTGGAGTCACCATCCCTGGAGGGGTTGGACAGACGGAGATGAGGTTCTCAGGGATATGGGGTAGTGCCAGGGTTGGACTCAGTCTTAAGGGTCTTTTCCAACCAAAACAATTCTACGGTTCTAGGAAGGATGGGCTGGCTGTGACCTGAAGCATCACTTCCCGGGGCTGCTCAGGGAAGAACGAAATAGAGAGCAAAGCTCACCATTTTCAAGTGCTTCCCCATCCTCTTTTGCCCAGCTGTGATTTTATGCCTTATGGCCCCTCTACCCCATGCCCTCATTTTTCTACTCTACCACGAATCTCTGTTCCTCTTGGAGTAGCTCCCTGCCAGCCAAAGTGCGGCAGAGGTTAGAGAAGGGTTTAATTAGAGCTCCTCTCCTTCACCACCTGTGCTTGCCAGTGTCCCCACCGTGGGGCTGGATGAGCAGGACACATGGAAACAGGGAGGTGAGGAGGTCTGTGCCATCCCCCAGTGCTTTTCCTGTGGGGATCCCCCACCCATATGTACCTCCTGATGTTTTAGCTCCGCAATGCAGCCTGAGCAGTAGCTGAGACCTGCAGGTGATGAGGAAATCAGGGCTAATTAGAACTGCTAATTAGATTGCTGCTGAAAACACCATCTCTGTGCTTTGAGATGGGTCCCTCCTGCTCTGAGGGGTCTCTCTGCCTGTGCCACCCCATTGGCAGCACATGAGCCAAAAATAATAATTAAAAAATAACCAAAAAAAAAAAAAATCACTTTTGACAAGGCTGAAGCATTTCACATCACACTCCCGCTGACTTGGGCAGAGCCGCAGCCGCAGCCCTGCCAAGGGCACCGAGCCAGGAACATCCGAGGAAGATCTACCACGTTTCCCATTCATCCAGCTCAGCCCTCGGGTGAAGCTGCAGAGCTGGGATTTGACTCCTGCAAGCGTCGCCGGAGCGCTCTGCAGCACATCTGCCCAGCTCTGGCACCAAAACCTTTCCCAAAAGCCTTCGGCTGTGGCAGCGGACCAGCGGTGCGCAGGGTGACATCCCAGGGGACAGCCAGCTCAAGCGTTTGTGCTCCGGCTTTCCTGTCCCCTTCCCAACAGCAGCAAACATAAAGTAAACTCAGCTGCTCCTGGAAGGACACTCAGCGCACACATCCATCACCCCCAGGGAAGGAAGGGGCCATCTCCCCCTCCTCGGAGCAGGGGAGGTAAAACTAAAAGCCCTCAGGATTGCAAAGTGCAGACCATGGCACTTTTGAGTTTACCCGGTATTTGTCGTCCCACGTACCTGCTGACCTCACCGGAGCAGAGCCACGCAGACATTTGGTTTCGTTGCCGCAACTATCACTGTTTGTCTTGCAGGACGTGGCATTAACCAAGGCAAACGCACCCTTGGGTCAATACCGTTTGCTACTTATACCGACAGACCTTATTAGGAGTGCCAGATTAGGCTATAAGGCCCTGATTTACTGGAGCACTTAAGCCCGTGCCTAACTTTAAGTACATACACAGATCCATTGACTTCAGCAGTTTAAGGTTCGACATTTGTAAGTAACTTGCTGAACAAGGACCTCCATTATTCATCTGAAACCCCGAGTAATGCATTCTTAGGAAATAACTGTGGCAAACTCCACAAATCCCTGCTGAAAGGACATCCTAAAACCCTGGCTAGATGAGAGCTTAGCTGGGATTGCTTTGTAAACAGTGTGCATATGTATGTATATATATATATTTTAAAATCAGACAGTGCAAGATTCAGACTTGCAGAGGTCCCAGCACCATCTCCTTGCTGGGTCTCAGGAGAGGGGACACAGCAGCCCAGCAAAGCTTCACAGCACAGCCTGGCCCTGCCCATAACACAGCTGTAGAACAGATAATGCAATTAAGCCAACTAATTTAAGTGCAAATGTAGGTGCTTATACCACAGACATTGCAGCCAGTAATTCAGCTCCTGTTACTGCCATACCAAGGTGATATTAAGCCACGTAGAGTTAAGCCATGGTGACAAAAAGCTACAAGCAGAGGCAGGAGGCATCTCCCTGCCCTGATGCTCAGAGCATCTTGGGCACTTTTTAAAAATCCCCGCTCTTCCCTCAGCCAGAGTAATGTCCTCTGGGACAGGTTCTGGAGAGCAGTGATGGTGCGGGCAGGATGTGTCCCGCTGGCCACCCTGCTCCGTTTTCAGGGGACCAGAGCAGGGGACCTCTGTTTGCAAGGGACCCGGAGAGGCAGCGACCCGCTCGGCACGTTCTCACACCGTATTCTCTGTTACTGCAGCTGCAATTATCCCCTGCAAGTCGTCAGGAGCAACCTGCGTGGCATTAGCAGGGAAAGCACCGCGCATGCTTTGCTGCCGGCGTCCAGCAAACGGCTGGCAAAATGAGCTAAAACAACATGAGTTTGAGCCATTTCATAAAATGTAATAGAGAATTATATCCCCTTTGTGCAATTCTACCAGATAGTTGAAGAAAAAAAAAAAAAAAACAAAAAGAACAACATCAACCCAGAAATCTGTTGAAAGGATCTCATTCTGTGTTCAGCCTGATGAGCAACAGGAGAAATCCTTGCGCATCCAAGTACATTTGGTGCCCTGTGAGATGCGCTATTATGCTATATAGTTTTTATATACATTGCACCATGACTGCACAGCTGGGCAACTGCCCATAGGTGCCCGGGTGGGGGTGTCTGTGCACACAGATGGGTCCATGTAGATGTCCCTGCACTGGTCCTTGTGCCAAAACCCGGGAGCGGGAGGAAGAGCATCTGCAACCCTTCATCTTCGTCTCCATGCCGCTGCTGGGGGGATTCAAGCGATGGGAAGCAGGGAGAGCCAAATGTTATGGATCCCTCAACCACTGTTATTTGTCCCCGTGTGCATTGCTGGTATTTTGCATTAAAATATATGTTGTTAAATTTATGCCTTAATATATATATATGTGTAATATGGCTGAGTTACGGTTGCTGTGGGAACTATAACTTCTTTTTTTCCAAGAGGCTGTTATATGTCTTATTATGTTGTATCATCTGGAGGATGGCTGGAAACAAGATTGCTGCTGTTAATCCTTCAGTGTGGAGAGCTGATTAAAACCAACCGTCCCCTGCTCGGGTCCAGAGCTGCACATAGGTCTATATCTACATGTGGGCAGTCCTGGTGTCACGGGCTCTAATTAGACTGCTCGTTTGGTGCAGAGGGTCCAGGCTGCAGGAAACATGACGGTGTAAAGCAGGGGTGTATAAATGTAACTACTCCTATACTTGTACAGTGCTAAAATTCCATTCGGCCCTTTGAAGGCAACCGCGAGGCCGATGCGGCCCCCGGTGACAATGAGTCTGACGCCCCTGGTGTAAAGCATCGGTTTAAGCTGGATTTTCCTTGCTGCTCTGCCGAGGTGTGAGCGGTTGGCTGGGGACAAGTGTGGCCACTCTTGGGTTGGGGACCGACTGTGCTGCTGCTCCCACCTCTCCCATCCTCGCTGTAAACTCCTGCTTCCCCCGCTCTGGGGCTTGGGCAGGATTTGGGCTGGGTCTCAGGCTGAGCATCCCCATCGATCCCCATGTGGGAGCTGGGAACCAGCAGAAGGGCAGATCCCAACCCCCGTGGGATGCAGCCCCATGAAGCTGCCTGCTCCTGCCTGACCTCCATCCCTTCCTGCTGCCATCAGAACTTGCCTAAGCCCGCACCACAGAGTTCGTTCTCGGGGGAGATGCCTGTCCGCAGCCCCTTCCACAGCTGGTCCCAGCACGGCTGCGCAGAGCACGTGCCCACCCATCTCACCGCTCGAGCATTTGGGGAGCATCTTCATCCCCGCACGCAGAGATGAGGCGGCGCTCAGGGGCACCGAGACACTGCTGGGACCATCACACCAAACGCTGCTGAAAGCAGGATTTGCTCCCGAAAGCCCGGCTCTGAGTCCTCCAAACAGCGATGGGGTTTGTTTGCGTTTTGGCTGCTGCGAGTCACCGAGGTGGCTGATTAAAGGCTTTAATGGGCCATGGAGAGGGTTGATTTGCTGGGAGGCTGCTGTAAAAAGATGGGAAGGCTGCTTAGCGCTTCGGTCACTGGAGGTATAAACAAAGGCTGGGTTTTGCTAGCACATGGCCACTCTCCTCGTAATGAAACGCAAATTGCTCACCGAGAAACTGCTCCGGGATATAGATGTTTGTGTGAGGCTAAATGGGCTTCTTACCGTTTAAATATTTATCCCTTTTCTCGCGCTTTTTTTTTAATTTGCAGAAGGTGTATAAAAGCTTCAACGCACAACATTTAAAGGCAAGTAATTTCTAGCTGTGAAAGGCTGCCCCGCTGGACCTCTCCCTGGGTAGTGTAACAGCTACATCTCCTACGATGTCCTAAAGAGCAACGTGTTTGGGTGCTGAGGGTCCCACAGGGCTGGAGCTGCTGGCACCGAGAGGCAGCGCTGGCTCCAAACCCCAGCAGAGACTTGGGGAGCAGCCCCAAAACGGGACGTGGAGGGCGGACCCAGAAGTGCCAGACCTGGAGGGATTGAAGCCCAGGTAGGGCCAAGACCTGCCAGCCCCAAAACTCACCTTTAAGCCAGGTCTGGGGCTCTGGGAAGCCCGGCAGCATGAGCGGCTTTTCCTTTAGAGCACTGATCCCAGCCAGGCTCAGCCCAGGTGCCCGAGACCCCAACTCAAGGACTGGCCCGGGGGGTTTCTAGCCCAGAGCCGCCCCATCACATCTCCCCACAGAGGGCAATGTCCCCCACACCGAGGTGTTCTCCAGAGCGTGGTGGCGTCCTGTCACTGCTCTGCTGGGGACAGTTTATGCCAGGTATAAAGAATCCTCCAGCTGAGGCTGCAGGAAGGAGTCATTCACAGAGGAGGGATGAATCCTACAGTGGGGTGACGTTCCCTGCATGACTGATGGCTTTGGGAGCACTATTTTGAGCCTGTCCCCACTGCGAGGAGGTCAAGAGGCAGGGAATGGGATGGGGACAGAGTGGTTTTGGGGCATCCTTGACCCCAAGCCCCAGGAATAGGCTGATAAGAGCACAGGAGGAAAAGGGACAGGGGAGAGACTTCCCTTGGGCTTTGTACATGTTGATTCAGGTCCCTCCCAGGTGACATCTCAGCTTTCACGGTGTCACTCAGACTTCAAGAGCAAAGATTTCCTGAAGAAATGAAAAGGAAAACTGGTATATTTTCTGCTTTGAGCCAGGGCCTCATTGAAGCCCAAATTCCCTCTCACAGGTAGGGTAAGGGTTTCCCTCCATCTCATTACAGGGCGTTTGGGCAAAACTAACCCAGCATAAACTCTAACACAAAAGGCTGGATGAAGCTGATGGAAAATGAAGCCATGTGCTCCCTGGCTGCCTCAGTTGCACACAAACAGCTGGGCCCCACTTGTGCAAACCTTGCTTCACTCCTGCCTGCGCATCCCTCCCTGCCCAGCCACGAATCGCACGCAGGCAGCTCATGATGTTGATGGAAAAGTACCGCAGCGAAATGACAGAGATTTCCCTTCCACAAAACAGATATTTTAAAGTTATTTATGTACTAAATGTACCACGGTTGCTATTGTCTCTGCAGCTCCGTTCATTGTGAGGCGTGCAGCGTGAGCGTAGCATCGAGGGCTGTGTGCTGGGGAGGGCTGCACGGGCGCTGCGGGAAGGAGCGGCTGGGCTGGCATTCCCAGCTCCCCAGCGCTGCCTGACCTTGCACCAGGCCCTTCCTGGTGCTTTTCACCAGGGCAAATGCAGAAATCGAGTTTTGGTCTACACTTGCTCGTCTGTTTTAAAAGGCAAGAGGAGGTTTAGAGGCGAGCCAAGGGAGCAGGGATGGCAGGGGTGGGACAGTGACGTTAGGGCTGCAGCTGGGCAATGGTCACATTCCCATGGTGGCTCCGGGATGACAGCAGATTTGGGAGAACACCAAGGTGGTCACCTGAAAGTCGTGCTGCCTGCCCACCCTGTGCCTCAGTTTCCCCATCTGCAGAACAGGGTGGCTGCAGTGAGTGCGGGGGGGGTGTCTGGCAGCCCCATAGCAAAGGCACCTCGCAAGCCCTGTGCTGGGAGTCATGATGCTCCAGCATGCACAGAGCCAGGTCCCTGTCCCCAGCGCTCATCCTCGCCCTGCTTTCTTTGTCACTAAGCATCGATCCACCCCAAACAGCTGCATTTCCAGGAGCCCAGGCTGTTTGCATTCAGCACAACATCACTCTGCTTTGCAGTTTACCTTCTGCTCTTCAGACAAGTTTATTCCTGCCCTTCAATCACTGTTTGGTTTGCAAGTCGCTCCCAGCCCAGGGCGCCTCCACACGGCCCCGTCTCTGCTCTGGTTCTGCCTCTCATCACTCACCATCTCCTCTGGGTTTTCCTGGTGACTGGCTGGTCTTGGGATCTGCACCACCCGGTTTGATGCTAATCACCTGCATTTTCTTCTGCCTGTTCCACATTATTTGTCCTTTTCTTCTTGTTTCCACCTCCACCCCATCCCCCATATGTTATTTATTGCAATTTGAGTTGCTGACGTTCTGTTGGGTTTTATTTTTCTTGGCATCGCATCTTTGGGGATTTCACTCACACCATTTCAGCCCAAATTTGCATTGACATCATTCTGTTTCTTCTTTTTCCCCTGCCCGATTTTTCTTTGGAGCCAGCACTGTCTCGACGTTCCCTGACACGGTTTAGGGACAGTGCTCTCCGGCCTTATTCTGCAGTTTGCCTTGCATGGCGTGTGATTTCTCATGAGCGCACGCTTGGCCTCGGGCAAGCCCAGGCAGCGCCTGCTTTAGTGTTTCTGGGCTGAGCTGGGGAAACGTTTCCAAGTCCGTATCACGAGCGGCTGCAGGGCCAGGGGCAGGAGAGCTGCTTGTGGCACCAGCCCCTGCCAGGCCAGCACCTTCTCTCTGCCCCCATTTCCCTGCCACCAGTGCCAAGATAACAGTGCCTGTCTGCTCCGGTATCTGGGGAGGTGGAGATACCCCTGCTACCTCCTGCAGGCTGGGGAAGAGCGGCTGGAAAGCAGCCCTGGCGGAAAAGGACCTGGGAGTGTTGATTGGCAGTAGATGAACATGAGCCAGTGTGTGCCCGGGTAGCCAGGAGGCCACCAGCATCCTGACTGGTACCAGCGCTGGTGTGGCCAGCAGGCCCAGGGCAGTGACCGAACCTGTGCTGGGACCTGGGGAGGAAAAACCGTGAATCCTGGGGTCAGTTTTGGGCCCCTCATGCCAAGAAAGGCCTCGAGGTGCTGGAGCGAGTTGAGAGAAGGGAACGGAGCTGGGGAAGGGGCTGGAGCACAAGTGTGATGGGAGCGGCTGAGGGAGCTGGGGGTTCAGCTGGAGAACAGGAGCTGAGGGGAGACCTTCTGATCTCTGAACTGCCTGAAAGGAGCTTGGAGCCAGGGGGGTCGGGCTCTGCTCCCCAGGAACAAGCGCCAGGAGCAGAGGAAACGGCCTCAAGTTGCACCAGGGGAGGTTGAGGTTGGATCTGGGAACAATTTCTTCCCCAAAGGGCTGTGGGGCATTGGAACAGGCTGCCCAGGGCAGTGCTGGAGTCACCATCCCTGCAGGGGTTGGACAGATGGAGATGAGGTTCTCAGGACATGGGGCAGTGCCAGGGGTGGGTTATGGGTGGACTCCATAATCCTGAGAGTCCCTTCCAACCAAAATTATTCTATTATTCTATTGCTGAAGCTCACTGCCATGGGACAAGAACCATCCCAAGGAGAGATCCAAGTTCCCATGTGAGAGATAATTCTTTGTCTTAAAGCCAAACTGGTCGGAGTGCCCCATGCAGGTGGGTGTCACTGGTGCCCCCACACACCAGGGCACCCACCGCCTCCACAGCCACAGGTGGTTCATGTGCTATGACCCGCTGGTGTGACCTGGCTGCTCACCTCTGGGTAGGTACCAGGACTGGGAAGATGCAGATGGGTGGGCAGGGATGGCACCTGAATGCTCCAGGGTGTCTGTCCTTCCGCTCCTCAGCCGCTGCATGCACTTCAGAAGCCCGATGAGCTCCCTGGAATCAGTTTCTTCCTTGCTGATGTTAATATCCAGCCCTGGAAAAACACCATAATTATATACAGCACAAATAGTCTGGGCAGAGACACACAGGATGTGACAAACCAGAGCAGGAGGGAGATACCAGCAGTACAATAGGTACCAGGCCAGTGCTCAAGTGGGGGAAAGCACATGGGATCCCTAAATCTCTGCCGGGTGCATCACCTGCCCAATTACCAGTTCTTATCCCAGACAATTCCCTTGCTAGAGACCTGCTGGGGAGGGGCTGGGGGCAGCTGGACAGACAGACTGACCACCGGCCATCACGTGAAGCCCGGGAACATCCCAAGGTGAGGGCAGAGGGATGCTCAGCAGCAAGAACACAAACTCCTGCTGCCACACTGCAAGAGGCTCCAAAACGCTGCAGCAAGACCCCTTGCCGTATCACCCCAGTGCACGGGAACTGATGGGGTGTCATGGGGCGGTGGACACGAGGGCTGCGTGGCCACTGCTGTCTGTGGGGAAGGACTGCGGCCACGTATCCCTGTGCTGGGCTTTGCTCTGGGGCCTGACACCCACCAGGGCTGAGCCTCAGCGTTGTGCATGACACCACCAGCACAACCTGGAGCTGTGCCCGGAGGTGGAGGCTCTTGAGAAGGAGAACTCCACCACCATATTGTGTATTCCTGACTGCCAAGCGCATCCTCCGAGCCTCAGCCTCGCAAACCTGCCAAACGGAGCTGGGGCCTCATCCTACTCCACATCCCGGCACTTCCGAGCTCGACTGCAGGCGCCAGATTTTATCGTCAGTCAAGAAGAAAGGAGGTGGAGGATGCACGGAGGGAGCCAACAGGAAAAACACGATCAGACATCCTGAATCGCAGAAAAAACTACAGCATGGCATGTCTGAGCAGAACAGCATGTCGTTGCTAGCAGCCCATGTACTTCAGCTGCTGCTAAGAAGGAGAAAGATCTCGGCACAGCGTCTGATGGGGGAACCGTGAGTCCCGACTCCATCAAGTACATCTGAGATCCACATTTAGACTTTCTGGGAAATGCTGGCTGAAAGGAAGCTGGCACGAAACTTCCATTTGCAGTCGCAAGGGTTTGGGGAAATCATTCTCTGTAGAGCCCTTTGGAAACCTCGGTCTGATGGCTTTAAATATTTACTGTACTCCTGCTCACCAGATGCCAAAATTGCAGGGTACGTCCTCCCAGGCAGCCACTTGGTTTAGATGCTGTAAAGCCTTCAAAACAGTCTGTGCAGGTACCGATGACAAACAATCCTTAATATATTACGATTTGCAGTTGAAAAACTCTGAAATGCGTTTGAGTTTGCAGGGGAACAAAAAAAAAAAAAAAACGAAAAGAAAGAAAAAAACAAAACAACCCAGAAATAATTCTTGTGACTACAAAGCGTGAGTGTCCTTCACGCACGGGGCTGGCGGGGAGGGTGGGAGGAGGAAAGCCCCCATCTCAGCCAGCTGTGCCCACCGGCTGCCACTGCAGGGATCAGCAACCAAAACACCCACCTGGAATCATCTCCCAGTGCTTCCGTGGTTTTGGATGACTCGGCCAGGGAAACTGGGAGGCAGAGATAATGCTTGTCCTGCTGTGCAGCTAATGACATTGCCATCTCGGAGGCTTTAAAGTGGCCAGAGTGAGCATTAGGAGCCTTTGGGATCCATCACTTTTTCTCTTAAGCAGAACAGTGGTAACATCTATTTTTCCCCTTTTAAAGATGCCTCTGGTGTCCCTGCCTGCTACGTGGAGAGCCCTTAATCGAAAGCTAAAAATTCAGCAAAAGGCACTGGAAAAGAAACTTTTCTCACTTGGTTATGTCCTCTCCCAAAGTGACCAAGCCCTTTGCCTGGTCCCTCACCCTGCCAGCTCAGGGAGGAAGGGCAGGACAGGGGGTTGCTCTGCTCTCCGGGCCACCAAGGTCCATCAGGATTGCTGTGATGTACTTATCCTACACCTAGAGCCCAAAGACCGCAGCTCATCGCACCAGCAGCCCCGAGATCTGGATGCCAAAGCAGCCACCTCCGATGGGCGAGAGGCACAGGAGACACCCGGGACCTGCAGATCTGTAGTTGATGGCAAAAACCTTGTACTCCAGCTACAGCATATCGGACGAGACTGTCGGCAGCAAGGAAAGTCTGGAGACTGATCAGAGCATGATGAGAGGGTGTCCAGCACCCACCCGTGCCAGCCAGGCTGCCGAGAAGGTGGCAGGGGGACATCCCGGCTTCAGTCTCCCAGCCAGTTTGCCACAGGTCTGTCAATGATGACAGAAGATTCTAATGTATTTCAGAGGCACCTGATGATAGTGGAGCATCTGCTTGTAGCATGGAGGGTGTTGGTCTCTGCTCCCAAGGAACAAGCACCAGGAGCAGAGGAAATGGCCTCAAGTTGCACCAGGGAAGGTTGAGGTTGGATCTGGGAACAATTTCTTCCCCAAAGGGCTGTGGGGCATTGGAACAGGCTGCCCAGGGCAGTGCTGGAGTCACCATCCCTGGAGGGGTTGAACAGATATATAGATAAGGCTCATTCTTGGGCACATGAGGACATGACCCAACCCTGGGGATGCTGTGATGAGCAGTGAATCCTCCGTGAGGCAAAGCTCCCAGCAAAAAACCCTGCGGGGACTCAGAGCAGCAAACCCCGCTGCGTGCTGCTCTTGGAACTGCTTGGACTGATCCACACTGCTGGAAAGTAATGGTGACAAACCTCACCTGGAGCTTTGGGGGCTGAGTTTCGGCTGTGCATGAAGCCAGCAGGCAGGGTCTTGCTTCATGTGTCCCCCACCATGTGGTTTGGAGCCTGGCTGCAGCCTGGCTGTGCTGCACCAGCATTGCTGCAGAGCATGGAGAAACTGCAGAGATCTAAGGAAAGAGATGGATGGTTCTGCGAAGGAGGTTTGGACGGGATTCAGCTGTTTGTTTAGCCAGGGCAGCACGGCATCAGCTGCTGCCTGAGCAAACAGTTTGCTTCATATGTCCCAAGGGGAAAGGGCTGAAACGTCCTCAAGGCTCACCCCAGCATTTTACCAAAATGTTTATTCCTGGTCATTATAAATCTGCTGGTCGTGCTTCTGGGCAGGCTGTAGCAGGCCGTCAGCATCGTTCTGAACAACCGGCAGTTCCATGCAACAGCAAGCGCTTAAAACTCATCCCCTTGTGCTGGATCCCTTCCCAGGGCCATCACCACCCCAGCTGCAGCATCAGCACCCCAGTTCTGCAACCACCCAGAGCCCCAGACAGGCGATGGCACAGGATGGACACAGCTAATGATGGAGAGAGCCCATGGACCAGCAACCGCTCAGCATCTCTGAGCAACCAACACAGCTCACGTGGGGTGTAACTTACCCCACTTCGCCTTGGTGTAAATACCTGCCCATGGGAGAGGGCAGGCAAGAAGTGCAGCCCTGGCCAACCCACCTCTGCCAGTGGTCCAGGGAGACCAGCACTTTTGGTGGCAGCATCTGGCCCCAAACATTCAATAATGAGCACCCGGCACCCCCCGAAAATGGGGGTCTCAAATATCAGAAGGTTTAAACCTAAATAAATGCTGGTTCTCATTCACTAGCTCTGAAGCCAAGGAGGTCACTCTTAAATTTAGTGGCTAGCAACGTTCTGTAGATTTTTTTTTTAACTCCAAGACAGCTGAGATTTTCACCCTGAGATCCACAAAGGTACCTCGCTGCTTCCCAGACCATAATTTACAGGAGATGCACATGGGAAGCACCAAGCCCCCAGCACCTTTGGGGTTTGACTCATTTCCCTGCAGGTCCTGCAGACGTCCCTTGTGCTCACAGGGTGCCCTGGGTCCCCCCAACAGCTGCACACCCCGGGGTCCGTGTCCAACGCTGCTCCTCAGCTGTGACCATCAATATAGCCCGCGCTTTACCAAAACACCAGAATCACAGAATCCACAGCAAAACTATTGTCGGTGCTGCTATTGATTTCAATGAACATCCTCAACACACTTGAAAGCTGGAAAACAAGGAACAGCCAGAATATAACATATCCAGCCTGAATATAACACCCTTTCTGGTAAATGCACCAGAATGTACAAAATACAGGACTGTATAAGTGTCTGACAGCTATCGCAGTCACTGAGAAACCCTGAAGAAACCAGCTGGGAAACTCACTGCCTCTATTTCAAAGTTGGCTTATTGATAAAAAAAGGAAAAATGAAGAAGCATTAAAAAAAACCTCAACAGTAAAACCGCAGCTTCACCCAGCCCGGTTCTTTCAGCAGCTCTGTAAAAGGGGAAGTGAAAGCAGGTGATGTGAAAGCAGAGCACTGCTGAGCCACCTCACCCATCCCTGTCCCATGGCTCCTGCTGCCACTCGCCTCCCAGCTTGATTTTAAAGCTGAAACCCAAAACTAGGGGGCAGGTTAAAAACCATATTGGCAAAGAAGGTAGAAACACAAGGGAGGGGTTCAAGCAGTTCTTTGTCTCATAGATCCCACCCAGCTTGGATGTCCCTTCACTGCAGAGCTGGTGGCACAGGGCACCCTGCTCCACAGAGCCCCAGCATCCAGAAAGCCAGGAAAAAAATACCAGGCTTATTAAAGCCTAATTAGGGACAATCCGAGCTCCTCTATAGTCAATAAAGTTCAGCTATTAACCATTATCAGGGCTGGATTTTACCCAAGGAGATTTGCTGTTAAAAACCAGGTTAATTAAAGCAGGTGGAAAGTCCTTGTGGGTCTCCCTGCTCCCACACCTGCAAATCAGGCAGTCATGTTACAAACACACCGCCTTAGCAACCCAAAGTGGGCATTGAGAGGACATAAAAAGGGACAGGGAGAGCCCAGGGGCTCAGCTTACACACCAGAGCAGTGAGATGGTTTCTTCATGCAGAGTCAGCAACCCCAGAGCACATCACCCTACACCTCTCCCCTAACCCATATCCTTTTCCACCCTGCCCAAGCATCCCCCACCCATAAAAACCCTTCCAGCTCCTGTCCTCACCCTCCTCCAGTTTCTTTAATTGATTTTTCTTCCTGCAGATACTTTAAGCACCTGCTGTACCCAGATTGCTGGTTGATGGCAGTAGGTGGCTTCACTCTATCAGGGTGGACACAAACCGAAGCCAGCGGAGTGCGGGCGAGCTATCCTGAAGCTGGGGAATAGCTTCACATAACTGGAATAAAAGAGCCAGATTGCAGAAAGCTCCTTTTATCCTTGCGCTGCCACAGACTGGAGGGTTTGGTGGTGCCCCACTGAGCGGGGTGAGTGCTCCTCTCCCTGCAGACCACAGAAAACCATGTTTGGCGTCCAGCCTGGGATAACATGAACTCCCCAGGCTTCTCTTGGCATGGGGGGGTTGCTGCAAAGCCCCAGTTGGGATGCTTAAATTCGGAAATTGGAGGGCATAGTTTGCATTTTCCATTTAAAGATGTGAAACAGATGCTAACTACATGATCAGTATGACACAAGCAACGTGGTCTGGGTCTAGAGGATAAGGGAAGCAGTGGAGAGACTCTCAGGTTGTGAGCTGTGTGCTCGGTCCACGTGCCAAGCGACCCGCCGAGGACAGAGCCTCGATTACACGCTGATTAATCCACGGACGTGAAAAAACTAATTCTTCAAACTCACTGCCCAGACTGAAGAGCGGGAAGGGAGCTCTTCTTTGCAAGACCTCAAAATCCACTGTACAACACATAGTCAACTCTTTCAAAGAGCCAGAAATAATCAATCCAGCTCTAACTTTTCACATAAACCAAGAGTTTTTTGATGCTCGCTTTCCACTTTTTGCTTTCATAGAGGAGCCTTTTCTGTGAACTTTCCTGGTGCAATAAAGTTAAGCTGCTCGGACTGAACGCAATAAATAAGGGTGGCTTGAATTGGTGGCTGAGCTGCTTATTGCATGAGTGGCAGCCAGATAGTGCGGGGAGAGGTGTGAGAGCCAGGCTTAGGGTGATAAAAGAGCTCATTTGGGATAAGCGTCCAGCAGGACAAGAGTCCAGCTAATCCTCCCCTGCGCTCGCTGCCTCTGCAAGGAAGAGCAGGAGCGTGGGGAGAGGAGGATTTCTCGTAGCGGTGTTCAGTCTTTTCAGGAAATATTGAGAAAATACCATTTCCTAAGTGGATCTGGGAGCTCAGAGAGACATGAAAATACAAAATAATTGCTGGAAAGGAATCTGAAAATGATAACTCCTTTTCTTCTGCATAGCGTTACACTTCACTTCTCCTGATGGAAAGTTCAAGAGCCAGCTCTTTTTCCTCTTTTCATTAACTCCTACGACTACGTACATTTGAGAAAAGCTTCCATTAGTCACAGTTGCTTTCCTACTCATCCTTCATGCCTTTCGGTTACAAGCCCAGGCTAACTGGTACCTCTATGAAATAGATTTCATGATGATAAGTGGTTCCCTCAGTCCAGCTATGATCTGAACATTATTATTTCTGCATAGCTTTACCTCTTTCTGAGAAATCACGATTAGTGCAAATGCAGAAAATAATGATTTGGGACAGATACCTAATACCAAACAAACCCTCGCTCTGACTCCTACCATCTCTGGTTGGTGCTGGAGAGCACCAGGCCGTGAACAAGCACCATCAGCAAGATGATCCTTTCCAATTATCTGGAACTTTAAAGGTCTGGCAGAGGGTATCTGCACACTGGAAAGCTCAAGTCTTCCCCAAAATAGCGTCAGCTGCCTCTGCCACCCCTTCTGACCTCAAAATTGCCCTCATCGTGGGCAGGTGGCTGCTCTTGGCACCAGGACCTGAGCGAATTTCCCCTCAAGGTTACATTCTAAAGCCAGCGGTTTCCATCCTTGCTTCCTGGTGAAAACCACATTTTAGTGCAAAGCCTGTACGATAGGCAACAAATCTATGTTCTGGAGCCACGAGGGCTATCTTCCCCCTTTCCCAGGCACGAAAAACCCACGATGAAAGGAAATACTGAGAATGGGCAGCTTAGCAGCTGGAAACAAGGCAGGAAAAGCACCAGGAGCATCTGACGAGCCAGCTCTTGGCAAAACCTGCCTGAGAAGCTCTGCTCCAATGCATTATCATTTGCCCTTGGTCTGAAAAGCCAACAACATATTTTTCCCTTCCCAGCTCGCAGCCCACGTGCAGAAACGCAGGCGCGGAGGCAAGCGGGCGGCAGTGCAGCGTCGCCGGGGGCGCAGCGCCCGCCAGCCGCTCCAGATGCACACTCCGCAGCAAGGCGAGCTGCCCGAAGCTGGCACTGTTTGCAAACAGGAGGATCTGTTGGCTCTCCGCGTTGCGCAGGCTGTTCCACTCCGCGCTCCTGTAGCTGGCGCCTCGGCCGCGCTGCTGGCGTCACACCCCGGCGGGCACGGTGCCACCGCGGCAGATGGGCATCGCTGCCAGAGGAACAGCGCGCACATCCATCGCCGGGGTGTTAGAGGGGGGATTTATGCTCGGGAATGGTAAAACAGCAGCTCTCGCAGTGCCCTGACCCCTCCAGCGGGGGAGCCGAGTCACCGAGCGCCTGGGTGGGATGAACGCTGCGATGTCACCACCAGCTCCCAGTGCCCAGTGGTCGGGGGACACGATGGGGACTGGGAGCCAACTGGGAGCACAGGTATTGCCACACACCCCGATGGGTGTGCATGAAGCATGAAGCCTGGTAGCTCCTCCCAAAGAGCTCAGCCCTCCTCTGGACACAACCACCGCTTCTATGTGAAGGCAACGCGAGCATCATCCCTGCCCCAGCAGAGCTTTTCGCAGAGACTCCGACCCATCCCAGTGCTGTGCCGAACGTGCTCGGCGTTGGCCTCTGCAATTATTGCAGCTGTAGCAGCTGGATCTGAGAAGTGACCCCAAAATAACAATAGGGACATGCTGTGAAATTCTGATGTGAAACAACAATTAAAAAAACCAAATCTTTATTGCTGTTACTAAAAGTACTAACAGCAGCACTTAGTTCAAGCTGAGTTTTAAAGCTGGGGTTTTAAAGTGTGCCTGGGGGAAAATGTGCCAGTCGTGCATGGCGTTGCAGCTCCATGAGGCTCCTCCAAAAATAGCAGCCCAAAAATCTTAGGCATTACCCAGTGTTTTGTTTCTTTCTGCATTTTCTGTATTACTCCTGATTTGTGCAATGAAAGAAAAAAAGGAGGGGCTGGAGTCCTTTCGTGCTAGTGTGTTACTTCTGCAGATGTAGGACCATTGTATTCCAGTGAAAATGGGTAAATAGATACTGAGACTTCACAAGACTTCACAAACAAAATTGGCCACCTAACCTTTGAAGTGCTACTTGCCACCGCTCTCTACTCCCATTTTGTGTCTGTTTAAGTGGGTAGTTAGGCACATGCCCGTATCTGCACGGCAAGTAAAGCTCTGATGAGAAGGCACGCTGGGTCCCGGTGCTCACTAAGCTAACACTAGCAGAACACCAGCAGAAGGGAAGAGGCTTTTCAATTGAACATCGCCCATGACGGCCCATCCGCCTCTTTATATGTGACCATGCATGCCCTAAAGTTTCAGGCACTTTTCCCAGGTCTGCTATCGGTTCTTGGCCAAGACCTGGCTCACACCGCCAGCTCGCTGCAGTTTTTCCATCTGCAGATTTCTGGTTTTACAGCCTCGCAGACGTTGCACCGTGCTGCACTTGTATCAGTTCTGGAGGCAGTCATTAGTTGCTTGGGCCTGCTTGGGGCAGGCTGCTGAGCTCAGCGCTATTAGATTTATTACATCGTCAATCTCATAAAACAAGCTCTAAACTCAGGTACCTTAAGCGGGGCCCTCCATTTGTCAGACGGTTAAATCCATGCAGGGATCTTGGTCCTCCACCTTGTCACAGCCGGGGAGCCAGGGATGGACAGAGCGACGCCTCCACCCGCAGCACTTAATTGCCTTCTCTGGTCAAAATGTACCTCAACAGGCCTGGAAATCATTTTTTGGCTGACAAGTAGGTGTTAAGGTTCTCACATGGGAATAATCCCACGGGAGTAGAGTTTGCGAGATGATGAGGGATTTTCCAAGGACTGAAAGCAGCTGGGTACACCTGAGACCTCACGTGCATCGGTGCATACATGGGGAAGGTGCGTGCAGTGTTGTGAATAAAGGCTTTTGCCATTAAATATTCTCATTTCAAGCTAGCGGCTCTCCTGTTTGCACCATTTGGGCCTGAACCCCTCTGCTTCTCTGCTACATGTTTGCACCGTGATGACAAATATCTCGCCGTACCCCTCGAGAAGCACAGCCCTGTGCCCCAGCCCCTCTGGCATTGCCAGGCATCTTCATTAAATAGCCATACTAGCTTCAGGAGTTTTCAGGCCTTGCCTGGTTTTGAACATATTTTAGCTTCAAATATACTTATTTTAGCTTTAATAATTTTTGCGAAAATTATCAAAGGACGTTTTTCAATAACTGCAAGTTTCTCTAGGCTCAGATGCCTCATGAAGCTTGTCAGATGTCTGTTGTCTATCCTGTAATTTTGGGTTTATTTTAGCTATATTGTTACCAGCTTCTTTTAGCTTAAGTTTTGCTTAGCTTTGTGTAATTGCATGTCTTTCCCCTCCATTAAAGATCTCATATTATACAGAGAGAAGTTCAAACAAACCATAATAATTCGGAAGAAGACAGAGGCATCACAGCCCTCCCTGTGTCCCGACAGCTGGAAATTGCCTCATGTTAAACATGGTTAGTTTGTGGGTTTGTGGACATGTCAGCCTGGTCCTTGGCTGGGCGGTGTTGCTGTGCTCTGGGGAGCGGCGCTCAAAAAACTGCACTCTGTAAGCCCAAAACTCCTGAATGAGGGCGGGAAAACTAGATTTGCCTCCTGGCTATAAACTCGTCTTCCCAAGCCTTGCTTGAAAACCCAAGGGGACAAGTCTGCCTTTGGCAAGAAATTGCTTGAAATGCATGGAGGTTTGTTTCATTATTATTATTTTTTTAAAAAAATTATAAACATGATTTTTAGATTCTAAACTAAACACCCAGTATTTCTTTCCACCTGATGAGTGGCAGGTGCTGTATCTTACACCACTGCCTGGCTTTTCAGAGGAATATTTCTCACAGGGGCCATACTTGGGTCAAAAGGACTAAAGGAGGTAGATGCACGTGTGTCTGTCTGCACCCAAGATGATTTGAGCAGCAGGACTGGAAACTTCATCCCATCTCCTCACCACGGCACTCCTGGCAGAGGATGCTTTGGTGTCTCCCACCCCACAGCACAGAATCACAGCCCAGAGATAACGCGTCGTTGGCGACGTTGCCTTAAATTGACAGCTTGGTGTGAAACGAGATAACAGCTTGTACTAATGAATGGGTGATTTATCAACTGATGGGTCTGGCGGTGTTTTTAAGAGCCTGTGTAAAGGCAGAGTAGGGAACGTGTTACCTGAGTTCACGCCATGTCTGCCCCCAACCGCTTGGCTGCGGGTTATCGCCATGGATGGGAGAGACAGTTTTGCATTGAATTGACTGTATCTGATAAGTTTAAGTCGATCTCTGAATTTCTAATTAGGGGATTGGTTGGAGAAAAGATTTCCTTGCAGAGCACTTAGTCGTCGTTTTGTTAATTGTCAAGGATCAGGAGTAAGTTGTGCATTACTCGCAGCATTAGATGCTGCTGCAGCTCGTTTAACAAGGATGTTAGCACTCTCTTAAAACAACTGACACGGAAAAGCCTCAATATTTTCATTTTTTCGTGAAATGCAATGTTCTGTTTGCCCAAGTTTTGTTTTCAAAATCTGAAACATTTTTATGATTTCTGAAGTACAATGTAACAAGGGAACAATTTCCTTTAAAACAAAAGCTGGCTCTCTTCCAAGCCATTTAACTTGCAAAAGTTTAAATTCTTCAGTTAAAAAAAAAAAATTATATATATATATATAAATTCATTCTGAGCACTTGTAAGGAGAGCATCACAATTATACTTAGCCTGCCACGTGGGATTTCTCTTTACAGTGGGTTGATTCACGGGGGAAATGAACTTGTTTAAAAGTAACAGTTTTTAATAGAAATGTTCCGCTGACTGTTCTCGCATGGTAGCTGGGATCTCCTTCGGCACAACGCTGGGTCCTGGAGCTGGGATGAGCTCCTTGCTCTGCGCCCGCATCGTGCCCGTCAAGCGAGGCTGCCCACAGCAACACAGCTCATATCAAGAAGGCTACTGTAATTGGTCTTTAAAAAAAACCACCAAACAACAAAACCTACCTAAAGTCTTGAAAACTTCCGAAGTCAGCACTTGAAGAAACGTGAAATGCAATGAATTAATGAGAGAGAATCATTAAAATTGCATCACCGCGCCGTGTTCCCGATCGCATCTCCCCTAATGTTCCCACAGTCCGAACAATTGATTAAGAAAAACACCGCAGCACACTAAAAATTGGAAACAGTTAAGAAGAAACAGGATTAGCGAAGTCTTACAGGAAAGGTCAATTATTTCTCCCAGTTTATTGCTAACCTGACATCTGTAAACAAATCACTAGAGGAACTCCCCAAAGACTACACTCTGTCCAACAAGACATCCTAATTAATGAGGATGTGCTATGCAAACACAAACATAAGTAAGGAGAGACAATATCTAAACCAAGCTTTAAAAAGATATAGTGGAAATGGTTACCCAGGAGGTTGCAAGAGATCAATAAATGAAAAGAAGGTTCAGGAGAGTCAGAATTTGCCGTGGGTTAAAGGTGAATAATCTTTGCGGTTATCAGAGCTAAGATAGCAAAATGAACTAAATGACTTCAGAGAAGACCTAGTGAGATGGGGTTACAAACAAAAGAGGGGTGCAATCCTCCATGGTGCTGGGCGGCAGCTGAGGCCTCAGCCGGAGTTTTCGGGCTTTAGATGCTCTTGGACTTAGTGAGCATCTCGCTGACTTTCAGCATCCCTGGAGGCCAAGTCATGGTGCCTGGACAGTGCTCCACGGAGCTGCCTGCTCCCGCCATCGTTCCAGCCGAGTTCCCAGACCCACAGGTCGTGTTTTTCTCCTCGCTGGCTGGCAGCCGTGACTCGAGAGCCTCACACAGCAGCATCCCCTCTACCGCTCAGATCCGCCAGCCCAGAGCCCTCCGCACGCAGCGCTGGATCGTGGCAGCTGCTATTAAAGATTCCTCTTCATCAGCATCCCAACGATTAAATATGTATAGAGGCATCTGAGATCTAATTTATTTCTTGTGTATTGTAAATTCCTTTTCTTGTTTTTTTTTTTTTTTTTTTTTTTTTTTTTTTTTTTTTTTTTTTTTTTTTTTTTTTTTTCTTTTTTTTTTTTTTTTTTTTATGATCTTTTTTTTTTTTTTTTTTTTTCTGTAAACTTGTTATGCTGTTGTTTTTTTTTATCTGTTTATTTTTTATCTTTTTTTTCTTTTTGAGCTGCTTATAATTAAGACCTTCAGATAGAGCTCAGCATGGCTGGAAACCAGCCATGCTGCTGTTATATCCGACCTGTTTAAAGTGCATCCCCCTCTCCTAGTCAACCAAGAGATTCTTCTTTATTAATTCCAGTAATGATGTGATTTCTTCCCTTCTTAATGAACAGAGTGACACCACATTGAGTCACTGATGTGCAACTTGCTGGTTTTTCCCTCCCTTTGGAAAGTTTTCAAAATATTTGTAAATTTTAAAAAGAAGCAGAGAAAGAAAGAAAATAAAGTTGCATTGTGTTTATTTGCTTAGTGCTCCACCTTCTCTTTCTCATCTGCGGGAGCTGTAATTCATCTGGCTGTCCGGGCTGCCACGGGGCTGTGTTCGGCGTGGGGATGGATGCCCAACGTCCCCTCTTCCCTCCACTCATCCCTTTGTGCTGAGCAGCGCCGCTGGGGCACCAGGCAGGGATGCAGCGTGAGGTTCTACACGGGGGTACAGGAGCCCACCTGATGGTAAGAGATCAGAGACCCTTGTGCCCACCGACCCTCACCTCAAGGGTCTTCTTTAAAGGGGGTTATTGTGACTGTGTAGCTTTGGGAAGTGTTTTGAGGTCTTTGGGCATATCGAACATATCCAGCCCAACACCCGTATATCCCAGAGGAGCTGGCTGGAAATCCCCACACCAGAGAATCCTTCAGAGTGATGGCATGGGCAATTTTCCTCCATAGGGTCCTTCCATTCCCCTCCCAGCCCCTCGCTACCCCTAAACGCCAGGAAGAAGTCTGTTCCTCTTACCTGCTGTAGTCAGATGTGAACGCTCAAGAAAGCTTTAGGAGCTACAGAAACACCCAGAAAGCCTCTGCATCCAGACACTGGTGGGTGCCATGGGACTTCAGCTGTAGCCTCATGGTTAGGAGGCTGTGTACACATAGGCAGGCACGTCACGAGAAGAGCCAGAGGCCGTGAGTGCATTGCAAAGAACAAGTTTTATTCTGGCTACCTCTCTACTGGGGGATCTCCAAAGTCGCACCTGAGCTCCCATGCAGAGGGAACAAGTGGGGATGCAGGTGCTGGTAAGTTCAGCCCTGTTGAGATCGCTGGTTCTGCTGAGCTCGCCTGTATTTCAAGGCTTCAGGCAGGCGCAGCCTCCCACTCTTTCTCACAAAAAGCAGGAATCTCAGACATAGTGATAAGGTGCCCGGAGTTTCTCACAGGCCTATGTTATCTAACACAGAGGGTCTACTCATCAAGCACACAAGGTCAGTAAAACAATGAGTGTGATGTATGTGCTTTTTCTACAGACAGCTGCAAGGCACTTGAGCATATTTACATTTAACTAATCTCCTTGCCAATCTGGAGCAACATTCCCATACAGAGGTGCTGGTTCACCCGTTGTTCACCTAGCAGGGGAGTGCCAAGGCAGAGAAGTCTGATGAGGGAGATGTCTTTGGTAAGTTGGACCATGCTCCTGGGGACCACAGATGGATCTGATGGACCTGATCTGATCCAACTTTTCCCGTGTGACATGTGAGACCTGAACCCTCAACTCTCAGATGCAAACCCAAAAGCTCATATGTTTGGCGGGGCTGGGGGTATGCAGTGGTGTGTGTTGGGGCGGCACGACCCCAGCAGTAAATGGAGGTCCCCAGCATGCTCTCAGAAAGAGGTTTTCTGTCTCTATCCCTACCTAAGACAAGCAGTGAGAAGCAATTCCCATCTCCCTGTGCCCAGGGCTGGGAGCAAAGGGGCAGAACAACACACCAGCTGCCTCCTGGCAGCCCCAGGACCCCAGAACCCCAACATCCCCCAGCTGTGCCCAGGCTGAGCTGGAGCTCTCGGCTCCCCCTGGCGTGGTGCCTCCTGCTCCATCCACATCAGCTCCTGCAAAATCTGCCAGCAGAAGCATCGTTCCCTCCTACAGCCGCGGTGCACTCTGCAGCGAGGAGTGACTCTCCCTCCAGATGGCTGTAAAGGTTAACAAGGAATTTATTCAGAGTTACATACAAATCAGATTGTCTTTTTTTTTTTTTTTTCCTCCCCTACAGAGAACAAAAACAACCACATAATTTCAAGCCCACACAGGCAGCACAGCCTTCCAAGGTGGCTCAGTTGCTATAGACGACCGCAGGCAGCCGAGCTGTCACGCTGAGCCCCACGGCATCGCGGGGACCCGCCGTGAGTCAGGGGACGGGGGTTGAGCTGCGCTTCCGTCCCCCCGCGCCGCCCCCCGCTTGGCACCCGGCTCCAGCCCGGGATGTGCCAGGGAGAGGATGAGCTGGCTGCCCAGCTGCCTCCCTGCAGCAGCAGGGGTATCTGTGCCTGGTGAGGGTGGTGTCCGGCCCCATCTGGCTGTGGCTGGTGGGGGTAGGTGGCCCAAGGTGGCACCTGAATTAGTGGGTGGGGTGGGTTCTTCTGTAGGGTGCTGACAAATGGAAGGACTAGAGATTTGGGGCAGAACCTGAAAGCTGATAGTGGTTCCACCTGCAGTGGACACTCAGCTTAGGGCTGCTCTGTCCCTGCTGCTCTGCTCTGTCACAGGAGGACAGGAGGAAGAAGTTTTTTACAATGAGGATGGTAAAGTACAGACCCAGGTTGCTCAAAAAAGTGGTGGATGCCCCATCCCTGGAGACATCCCAGGCCAGGCTGGACGGGGCTCTGAGCAACCTGAGCTGGGGAAGATGTCCCTGCTCATGGCAGGATTTGGACTGGATGAGCTTTGGAGGTCCCTTCCAACTCAAACCATTCTACGATTCTCTGATCACCCCCCAGACACTTTTCCTCCCCAACACATGGGGAACCCACAGCTTGTGGCCAAGCCAACCCCCACCGAAACTCCTTGTCCTGCAGAACCTCACCCATGGCCAGCCAAGGGGTTGCTCCTTGGGGTGCTCCCGCCACCCCACGAGCCATTGACTTGTACATCAGCTCTTAGGGACTAGGACCATCAAACATCTTTGATTTAGTCCGCAAATCACCCGGCACATCTCTGGGCTCCACATGGAAAGGGGCAGATACAGAGATACCTGAATTTTTGTCACCAGAGCACTGGATGCTGCAGAGGATGCTGCTGTGAATGTGGAAAGATGTCCGTTCCTGAAAGCTCCAGGAGAAACACCACATGAGAGCTACATAAACTGCCCATACTGATAACCTGAGGACACGACAGCAGTGAGGATGCTGAGAACCCCCAAGGACTGTTTGCACTGAGTCCTGTCTGCGGACAGCTCGTCAGCGAGGACAAGCAGCCTGCTCGAGCACCGGGTGTCCCCGGGGAGCGGTGTGACAGCAGCTCTTGGGGAGGCACAGCCTGGTGGCAATGGGACTAACGGAGGCTTTCCTGGCGGTGAAAGACCATCTCCATTTCGGGCAACAAGCTCCCAGGTCCCCAGGGGCTGGGACAGGAATTTCAGATGTGGATTGAGTCCTTTACCAGCCGAATAAACCTCACTGAAAACTTTACTAAAAGAAATTTTAGCAAGTTCCATGAAGAACTGGGGTCAAATACAGAAAGGTCACTGAGGGTCTACGCGAAAAAATGTTGCACTTGAATGAGCCCAACACAGTAATAAAGGATCACAGGATACGCTGGCAGGTGTCAATCATTTCATACTGCTTTGCTCCCAGCAGACACAGTGCAAGGGGCTGGTCAGATGTACTAAACTTCCCAATTTTTTGGCCAGGGCTGTCAGAGCAGTGACCTGCCCCTCAGCATTTCACAGGGACATGAAGAGGGCACAGAGGCTGGATCTGGGGGGAGGAAGGGCAAGAAGGTTTCTTCCTCTCTTCCCAGAGAAAAGATGATTTATCACCAGGTTCCCAGGGACTCCTCTGGGCTTATAGTGGGGATAGAGGTGAACCGAGAGGTTTGATTTTGGTTTGCAGAGAGAAAACACACACTGTTGGCTCTGCAGGGGCTCAAAGCATCATCTAACATTTCTAAGGGAAGTATTTCTGGGCAGATTGAATCCTGCCGTTCTTGCCACACAGTGTTATTGACCAAATAGAGCCGATGCCAAGGCTACCTCGATGGAAGATGCTTCTCTGCCCGTCCCCTATGGACGCCAATATAGGAAACGAATGGGTTCCTCCTGCCGTGGGCACGACAACTCTACAACACAACCATTGCAAGTTCAAGGCAGACTCTCAAAATAGCCAATGTGTTCACCTGGAAATTTTTTTGCTGTTTAACAAAACCTGGATCACAGCTTTCCGTGTTATCACTGGCCTGTTAAATGCCACAGTCAAATAGAGAAGAGGAGGCGAAGAGCTAAAGGAGAAGCTATAGTTAGCTATTATCAATAATAGGAAGAAGCAGAGCACATGCCACATTAGGAATATGCTCATAAAATGTGTTCCTCGGCTGTACATTTGCAACATGTGTGTCTTCTTTTTTAGCATTGATGTGCAGCATAATCCAAAATCTGGCACTGTGAGTTTTTTCCCCCCAAGCCTGTCCTGTTACCCAAATTGCTTTGGCTTAAAACATTAGTTCCCTTGGGCGTCTGTTATTCGCAGACCTCGCGATGCCAACTGAACAGCTTCCAGGAGCTCTGATGTCTCTCTTTTTATTTTATTTTTTTTAATGCTGTGAATCACTTTATTCCATCCACCTTCTGGAACAACTCCCTGGAGAGCATCGATTCTGCCGAGCATCTGCTCGCACAGGAAAACCTCGGCCATTCCTCCACTGGGAGTTTTCACTCCTTATGGTCATTAAAGGCCCTTCAATCCAATTTCCCAAAAAATCTAGGGGCCAATGTATGGAAACAAGTTGTCTCTGCACATATCAGTCGCTTGGATTGCCTAGAGCCCATCCGCGCTGCTCCCAGATGTTTGATGCCCACCAGGACTGCAGGCAGCCGCAGGGGCTCTTCTCTCCTGTCCCCCTCCATGTGTCACATTTTTCCCATGGATTTTCCCCAAATTTTTCCTAGAGTCTACGTGGAGACTCACTGGAATAGGAGAGCAAGGGAGGGGAGAGCTAAATGACAGCTTTTGTTGATGTTCCCAAGTTATTTAGGGTATTAAGGACAAAGGCTGACTGTGAGGAATTGCAGAAGGACCTTGCGATGAGTGACTGGCCAAGAAAATGACAGGAGAAATTCAGTGTGGATAAATAGCGGTGCATGTGGGAGAAAGCATTCCCAACTTCAGAAACGAAATGATGGGCTCTGAGCTGACTATTAACTCTGGGGAACAAGATCTTGGGGTTATAATAGATAGTTCTCTGAAAACATCAGCTCATTGCTCAGCAGAGATCAAAAAAAAAAAAATAAATAAAAGCATCTTGAATGTTAGGGATTACTCAGAGAAGAACAGAGAGCAAAACAGAAAAAAATCACACCAGTGCTCTATAAATCCCCTGTGCACCTACACATTGAACGCTGCGCAGGTGAAAAGGGGTGTAATAGAGCTGAGAAAGCTTCAAAAAAAGGTGGGATTCAACGTGCTGAATGGCTTCAGTGCGGGGAATGAGATGGGGAGCTCCAAGGCTGGAGCTCCACCATGGTCTTCCACCCACGGGGACACAGCCGGTGGCCACGGCTCAGCCCCTGACGCACAGCTCCGCATCAGAGGGAGATTCAAGCCCCTGCGGGTGCTTCCCCTGGGTTTTGGGTTGTTATTTCTGCCACCCCCTCCTCTTGCCGTGGAGGAGCTGATGGCCACCACACATGGCACCGTTGGCGCTGCGTGTCCCCCGTGCTGGGCAGGCAGTGTGGGTGCCGGGGAAGAGGAATCGGAGCGGCTTGGCAAAAGAGCAAGGGATGGGTGCCAAAAAAAATAAAATAAAAATAAAGGAGGAAGATCTAGCTTCACCTTCTGTTCTTGTGATTCTTCTGTGCTAGCAAATCTGGTGGGAGGAGGAGAAGGAAAAAAGACAGCAAATCCAGCCCGCTGGTGGAGGCAGGATTATTGCGCTGGAAAAAAAAAAAAAAAAAGCAAGGGAGTTTGGAGCTGAACCCATCCAGCACCATTTGAAATGCTCAAGTCCAAATTCTGCCTCCCAACCCTACCTCTTGGGTACCCCAAACACTGCGGGAAGTTCTCGCCTTTGTAAAGGGAGGGGATGGGACCTGACACCAAACACCCTCTGGACTACGGCTGAAAAGAGAGGGAGAGATGCAGAAAGACAGGAGGATGAGGGCAAGAAAACACCTGTGCGGAGGAAACACCTGTGCAAAGGAAACGCTTGTGCAAAAGAAACACTTGTGCAAAGCAGCCCTAGCAAGGACAGGGCGAGGGATGCACCCTGGGGACTTGTCACCAGCCGGGGTGGCACAGGTGAGGGGCATCACCTGCACGATGCCACCGGGGCCATCGTTCTCCATTCGGTTGGGGCAAGTGGTGCCAGCCCATCTCGTACGTGTGCAACGCCTTGCACGGCTCCCGCCAGTGCCGGTGAGCGCTGCCGAGCAGCTGCTCGTGGGACGCGTTAACGCGGGGAGAAGCCGCCATCGCGGCAGATGGGCACAGGCAGGAGCGGGGAGTGCAGTCGGGCCGGTGAGATGTTAACAAAACTGTTGCTTCTGCTAACAGTTCTCTGCAACTGGCCGGCTCTGCTGCACAAGGTTGTCCCTGCCCCTTTTACCTGCTCTTTGCAGACGGGCTCTGATGTCTAAATACAGCCACTCCTGACTATTTCTGCATTATCAGTGAATGCAGGTTCCCTTTGCAAAGGGAGAAAAAAAATATTTGAGCACGAACATGTATATAAGCAAACAGCTCAAACTGGCATTTTTGCAGGATTTGGCTTATCTGCTGCTGGCAGGTTGGTGTGTTGCCATCAGGAAGGATCGCAGGGGAGCAGGAACCAGAGACCTCCAGGGAGCCAAGCTCCCCTCCTGTGGGGTGCGACACAACGAACGAGACCATCCTCGCCTTGACAGCTTCTGTGTTAATAGAGAAAGCAGATCACGCAGGGAAAAAAAAGAGCTGGAGGAGCGGAGAGGCATACCCGAGAACATACACCTGTCTGTGGTACAGGCAGTCCCACCCCGGCGTGCTGCTGTTTCCTGGCCTTGGAATGATGCATCCCCCAGGTCCTCCTTTCCAAGCTCAGGTACTCCTCATGACAAGGACAGAACAACCCTCGAAGGGAAGCGCAGCTGATATTTGCAGCTCTTGAGGACTGGGTATAACGTATATCTTCATTTGGTACACAGGGTTAGCGAGGGATATTTATTGGTGGGGCAAGTGTCGGCTCCCAGCACGGAGCTGGTACATTCACGGGGCAGCGGATGTCGTGTGTGGCAGGAGGATGAGGGCTCTTTGCTCTGCCCTTCACAGGGGCATCTTCATCCGCTCCCTTGAGTTCTTCCTCAGGCCTCCTCCGGCATCCCCAGTGCTGCTGAGGAGGAGTCACAGCTCACAAGAAATTACAAGGAAGTCAGTTCGTCCTCATATAAATTATTAATTTTAATTGCATGAAGAAATAATAGACTCTGCTGTGCAGCAGCCTTCACCCATCAGACAGTGTCCTTGCAGATGCAATGACTAGATTCACCTTCCTTGCAGATACTTGCAGCGTTTTGCCGTGTTCTGGAGCAGGGAAGGAATTTCCACCCACTGTTAGAAATGTTTAACTTTCTTCCAAAAAAAGTTCCATGTGCTTGGAGTGAATTATTTCCCCTTGATCTCTTCCTGCCAAAGTCTTGCTGTGAAACTGCCTTTAGGAGAAGACGCTACTTGCAAGAAAACATTTCAGTTTTGCTTTGCTGTTTCCGATTGGTGCACACGTGAGCTTTAGAGAGCAAACCACCAAGAAAAATCTCATAATGTAGCAGCTGATGGTGCCGCTGCTGCCTGATCCGGGGGGACCACATGTGCACCCCGTATTGCACGAGAGTGCCATGCAATAACACACCCCTGGTGTGAGTGTGCGGACGAGTTGTCTTTGAGCTGAGCTTTATGGGAATGGGACACGTGTCGATGGAGGCAGAGTGCCTTGTGTGGCACAGCTTGCTCAGGTCAGTTCAGTCCAATACCCCAAACTAAAATCAGGTGCTTAAAACCACCTGGAGCCTGTAAAAAGCCTTTGCTGCTCACGACCCCAGAGCAAGCTTGCATGTCCATTCACAGTCTTCCTAGCTGGCTCCAGCAAGAGGCCAATACGTATTTACGGCTTTAATCGAATCCGTGAGGTCAGCACGAGTCCAGAGGCAGCTTTTTGCAGTTCACACCTGGAACACAGGATGAGGGAGGAAGCTTAGCCCTGCTCAGCATGACCGAACCGACAGCACAACCCAGACGTCCTCTTCCAAGCCACCGTGTCCCATGGCCACACATCCCACTGCTGCTTCTCCCTGCCATGCAGCAAATGGGGACCCAGGACTACCTTTTTTCTCTCTCTCTCTCTCTCTCTTCTTTTGCAAAGCTCCCTTAATTGCCAGGGTTGCAAAGGGTCCTTTTACAGAACCATTTAAATTCCCTCTTCCATTTCTCCAGACGTCAATTTTTTTTTTGTTTCTCTGTGGATTCACAGGGACGTATATGGGATTATGAATAAGGTATTGTGAGCTGTACTGAATATGTTATTTAATGAACTGTATGAAATATTAAACCATGCCTGATACGAAGCATGGTGAATTCTGTAAGAAAGAATACATTACACTTGGGGAGGACTGAAGATAATCAAATATAATGAATGAATTCAGAATCAGGACACATAGAGCTTAGAGAAGTTAAGTTTTGTTCGTTGTGAGCCTGAGTTACATGTGACAGCCATTCAAGGCAGGTCCTTCCACTGCATGTTTTCTCCTGTTGTCAATGAAATTATTGTATTTTTCCATTTAACATAAATCTATTTTTCGGAAGGCTGCTTCCACCCGAATGGCATTGGCAGATCCCATTAATCATGATGCTCTCAATCACTCAGAATTATTTAGAGCCTCTTTTGTGTGTCTCTGACTCTTTCCCCATTTCTGATTAATCTTAAACGAAACCAACTAAATAAATAAAACTGTAAGGATCCAAAGAGCATCCCTGTGAAGATCTTATTTAAGCGAGACACATGTGGACAGTTTAGGAGCTGATTCCACGCAGGTTGGGAAATTTCTGCTCCTGGAGGTTTCAGAAGGAGGAAAGGGGCTTTTTGGTCCAAAGCAAGAGGCTGCATGGCTCATTTGGGGCTCATTCTCCATTTTGGGGTCTTTTCCCTTGGGCACAGCCCATCCCACTTAGTCCTGAGCCTTTTCTACATCTACAGGAGACATCTGATGGGACACGGTGACCATCTGCCGCAGGGTGGCTTGTACCATGCATGTGCCACAGCCAACCGCAAGGATGGGGCATGGAGACGGGTCTACTTTTGGGCTCTACTCGGGGTTTCCATGCCAGGGTTGGATACCAAACCGAGCTAACCTACTTGAGAAATGTGAGAGAATTCCGCTGCTCTGGCATTTCTGTGCCTCTCTGTTTCCCAGGTGACAATTGCTATGGCAATGCCACCCCCTACCACCTGCGAGGAGCCAGCTACGCCCCAGCAAAGCCAGCCCTCCAGGTGCTTCTCCAGGAAAACCCCAGTAAATCTCCAGCCAGACACTTGCATGTGCAAAGGTGCTGCTGTTTCTACAGCCAGAGCAGGGATGGTGAAAAGGTGATGGATTTCAAAGGCTCTGCACCGAGTGCACTGCAAGCAGAGCCAGACTCCTACCTGATACCTCCTGGCAGAGACATACCTGGAGCTGAAGCGAATTGGAAATAGTCATTTAATTCCTAGTGTCATGGCCAGGGTGTGCCGCTGTAAGCGAGATGAATACAGTGTTCGCGTTAGTCTTTACTTGACGGAAATCCCAGGGTGTTTGATGAAGCGTGCCAACGGCGCATCTCCATATGTTAACCTGAGCCCTACATCTTTATATTAGTTAGTGATATATTTTTATTGCTGTTATTCACATCCATATTTGGGGGTTAGAAATATCATATCTGTGAGTCACAGATATCACTCACATCCAGGCCTCCCGTCTGTCTGCGTTACATGGCTGGATGTGGGGCCAAGGAGCCAGCTCAGCCCCAGCAAACAGCAAACATTAAATTACAGACTTGCCAGGTTTGGGGTATTAGGCCTCAAACAAAGATATGGCGCTGGGAAAAACCACAAGGGTTGTTGTAAACATGTATCGTGGGGCCGATCTCTGACAACGTGCGTCTGCTCTGCCTCCTCTCCGAGGGTGCAACGTCCCTTTGCGGTTCCTCTGACTTTGGCTCTCGCTAATAAACTAATTGATTTAGCTTGGCTATCCAGAGTTCTGAGTAATTTCAGTATTGAACCTCAGCTGTAATTAATTCAATCAATACAGTCAACATGAACCATAGGCAATGTGGGGATGCTGTGCTGGGCAGCGCAAGTGCCCCACACCGGGACTAAGCCCGGAGACAGTGACACTGTGCGCAGCTCCCGGGGAGGAAAACACCCAGAAAAACTTGACCGGGGCACAAAGGACTTCTTTCTGCTCAAAAAAACATCCACAGAACCCCAAAGGATCCAGCACGGATCATCTTCATTTGACACCCCCATGCAGCCCAGATCACCTGCTTCATTTGGAGTTGTGATTTCAGAGTTTGGGGGCAAAATAGTTTTAAATGCAAGAGGTTAATAGCCCTGGAATCAGGGCAAAAGGCAAATGCTCTCGTGGGGACCCCACCCAGCCGTACCCCAGTTGCCGTGTGTCCCCCCCACCGGGCTTGGGGAAGCATCCACGGCTGCCTGGAGCCAGAGCACGAGGCCACCCTGGGCACCCAGGAAGGCAGAACAGGAGCCAAACAAGTGACTGTCACGTCTGGGATATAACTCCTGAGCCACGAGATGGGTTTTCCAGAGCCTTGTGAAATCCTGCGTGATGGGGGCTGTGGAGCGACAGCATCACACCTCATTCAGAGCAGAGGAAGGCAGGAAAGAGGAAGGACTTTTTTTTTGCCAGGAGACATAAAGGCTGCTAATAAATAATAGAGGGCAGTGTTATTACTTTTTTATCTTACAAAGTCAGACCAGCTTATGAATCCCAGACTGGAGCAGAATGCTAATCTGCAAGACTTGGCAAGACGATGCTGTCGCTGCTGACCCACACAAGAGTTAACTGGAGCCGAAAGGAGAGGAACCTCCCTTCCCCACAATTTCTGTGCTCAGAGCCTGACACTGCTCTTACCCCAGAGCACACCTGGCCACTGGGTAGAGCCTCCTCCCAGCTCCTGACCTGGTTATTGCTCCTCTGATAGATACCAAGGACACCAGTGAGCCTTGAGATGCAGGGTCTGTAGGCTGGGGCTGAGCGTGACACACGGCCTAAGCGAGACACGGTCCTCATCCCGCAGTGTGAAACCACTGTGGGATGGTCAGCAGCCGGCAACTGGGAACCTGTCTGTCTGTTATTTAGCCATGGTGCTTTATGTCTTTGCCCTCCTTACCAAACAGGATGGATGGTTTCTTGAGGTCAAGGATGGTGCCCATCGTTGCCAAAGGTGGTGACACCTGCCCAGAGAGCTGCACTTCATGCACACCCATAGGCTGCCAGCTCTGGGAGATTCCCAAAACCTCCGGCAAGTGCAATGCACTCCAGAAATTAACACTTATTTAGTTTTCTTAAATATAGAGGAGCAAACAGGTCCACAGAGGGAGTGCAACAGAGCGGCTGTGAGGAAAGGTAGTGCAGGTCTGCAGGAAGGGGCAAGCGAGGCTGGGAAGCAGAAAGCAAGCAAACGCTAAGCTGTTTGGGATAAGAATGTCTCAAAGTTTGATTTTTCCAAAGGAAAAATACCAGCTTGCTTGCAAAAACCTCCTGATAACTTTGTCGATCACGTGCAAAGTGTGCACAGCTGTGGGTCCCAGCCTGTTACTGTGCCCAGCACTGCAATGTCAGGGGCTCGGGGCTGTTTTGCTCAGAGTCTGGGTAGCAGAACAACAGCAAAGTGCAGCAAATGTTTTTTTACTTCAACGCTGCAGTTATTTTTCGCCCCTCAGGCTCCCATGCAGGATGTGGCCCTGCAGCTCACGTGCCTTTCGTTACATAGACTGATTTCAGATAATTCCCCAGGACTTGTTTTTGATAAACTGCTATTTAAGTGTGCTATTTACAGATGGTAGAACGCACTATATTAGGAACCTGTGGAGAGCAAAATATTTTGTTTATTTGCACAGGAGGCACATCTGATCCTCAGCAGTGTCACCTTCACTGCTGTGCCAGCACTGGTCGAGGGGATGGTCCTTTCACGGCAGGACCAGCCTCACTCTACGCATCAGAGACGTGGCACCATCTATTTTCATGGCAGCATCAGATCATGTATGGGCTTGTAATGTCACCGCAAGTAGCTCAGGGGACCGGTACCAACGCCACAGCGCTGGCCTTATTGTCCCGTCTATGGCAGCCCTGCCTTCACAAAGTCCCGCACGTGCTCGAGGGATTTCTTGGGTGCCAATGCTCTCTGCTCTCTCCCTTGAGACGCAAATTCCAGTTGCAGGGAGACCTGTCTGTCTGCCCGGAGATATTACAGGGGGAGTATCGAAGCGCTGTCAGCCCCTGAATGATTTTGCCTCCTTCCTTTGTAAGCGCAGCACACACAAGCTGGCAGGACTATTTTTCTAATTATTAGATTTTACTAGGAATCAATAAGCAAATAAGATGATTTTTTGGTCCTAATGCCTCCATAGCTCTTCTTGCAGGGCCCAGGTATTGCAAACCCCACTCGGAGACGTTCACGGTGTTGTGATGGACAGCCTGTGTCTAACCCTGCTCAGGGCTGGATTAAGTCACGAGTACAAGATGGGTTTAACTATAATGTGAAGATGAAGCCCAAAGCAATTATCCACTAAGTTCTGCAGGAATTCAGGATACAGGATTCCCTACAAGCCCCACCGCCTGCTCAAAAGGACTCCTGTGCATCTCTCGCTCTGAGAGCCGCCTCAATTGCCTCTTAATTTGAGGCCTGTCAACACAAGAGCCAAATGAAGAGCCATTTGCTGTTTGAAGGAGCTCTGTGAGAGCGGGGTGGGCCCTTCTCAGCCCGCGGAGCCAGGCAGCTCATCGGTGGGGCCGGTGTGCTCTGCAGCCATCGCCGCGCTGCCGACAAGCGGCTGCACCCACGGCTCCATCCCGGCTCCGCCGGCACATCCCGGCACCTCTGGGCGCACGGCCGTGCCGAGCCGGGCAGAGGAGGTGAAGGGCAATTCCCGCTCCTCCGGCAGCATCGTTTCTCTGAGTATTGGATCTCTCAGAGATCAATAAGCATATAGGATAATTCTTCATTTCCCTCTAAAGAATAGCTGTTCTCCAAAAATTTCCAATATATCTTCGGAAAAAAAAAAAAGTTAATGCTGCAAGGGGGGTCTGTTTCAAAAGTCTCGCGTATCGCTCTGCTGAAGCAGTAGAAGAAAACAGTGAAATAGAAGTAATTAAGGAAGGAGGCAAGTCATGAGCAGCTCTCAGCACAGCGAATCCCACGCGAAGGCGCTCACCCCGCTGTTACGCTCCCCTGGGGCTCGCTCCCGCTCACCCCGACTACCCGGGGAATGCCAAGTCCTTGAATTAGGAACACGGTTTACAAAGAGACCTTGTGGGAAAAAAAAAAAAAAAAATTAAAAGGCTGGGCTGATTTAAACAAACCTGGAGTGAATAAATTAGTGGGGGAGCAGAAACAAGTAGATGGAATTACACAGGAACGTTACATAAAAGCAGCTGACGTCTCACTCTTGCAATTAATTCACATTGGGCTGAGCCTGGGCTTTGGGGGAGAATAACTGGTGGGCGGCAGTGAAAGCGAAGAACAAGTGGTTGTGCACCCAGCTGGAGGGTGGTGTGTAGCCATGGACCCTGTTAGGGCTGAGTTTAATGAACAGTCTCGTTCAGGATCTGTAGGAATTTATCACTGAAACTCCCCAGTTTTAGGGTCAGCTGGGGGAGCTGGAGAAATGAAGAGCGGAGGCACAGGCAGAGCGGAGACACGGAGAGGGAGGAATGCTCGCACCTCTCTGCTGACTTACACTCGGCTTTTTCTCCGTGTCCCCTAAATCTGAACCAGTGACTGCCTGAGGGTCACTTCAGGATTTGGCTGTCAGGGACATGGGGACCTGGGGCTGGAAGGGACCTCTCGGGTCACCAAGCCCATGTCCTGCGCTTGCAGCCCTGGCATCACACAGGCATCATCTGTGTTCGCGGCTCAGCTCCTCCTGGTGGAAAGCGGTCCAGCGAGCCACGGCTTTCCTGGCCACTGGCGATGCACATGGGGCACCAGGAGCAGGGACCTGACCCTCAACCGCATCTCCTATAAGCTGGAAAAGGGGTTCAGTGGTCACCTTGGAGCCAAGTGTAGTGATAAAACCCACCTCAGGCAAAACATCAGCGAGCCCTCCGACTCCAGCACCCCACACATGATGGCATTGCTACTCCTCATCTCCGGGGCTTTGGAAAGAGGCTCAAGGGTAGAGCAGTGTCCTCCCAACAACAAAAGCATCCCCTGGATCTCAGGGCTCCCCGTCTCCGACAGCCCCTTGGGGTTTTGCCGCCACGCTGCAGGGCTTCCCCCCAGCAACTGCCTGTTCCTCTGATGGCACTTGATCCATGCGCGCCAGACAGCTCGCGCCGATGTCAAACCAACACCACTAATCCGATTAGTCCCTGTTCAACCTGCCTGAAGTGTCCTCTTTAATCCTGATCTCCAGCCCTTCAAGTGCTCAACCTTTAAATGGCTTCTGCTCCACAGAGCACACCCGGGTGTAAAACCTGCCTGTTCCTGGGAGCTGGAGGTAGAAACAGACGCAAAATAATTCTGATGACCGAGAAGCTTTGTGCAGTGGTGGCTAAATTTGGGGTGAACCCAAAGCTTATGAGCAAGAGTCCTGTGGAACCAGCTTGCCTTTGGGCTGGTGCTTTGGCCCGGCTCTGAATTCAGGACAGCGCTCCTGTGATCTGACAATTTGAAGCAGGATTCTCCTGCAGTCTTTATATTTGATAATCTGAGATCTGTGGGAGTCTCTACTTCATAATCCATATATCTTGTGACCCTCTGGAAGTCTGACAACTATTTCATGCTCGAATGGCTCCTTGCTGATCTTCATCCGTGCAAGAAGAGTGTGTCCTGACTGGCACAGGAGTAGCTCGTATTTCCATCACACCGAGACAGTGATTAAATGCCTTCAGCCAAGCACGAGGCAACTTCAACTGGGTTTGTTCTTTGGGGACTGGGAGGGCAGGGAATGAGGCAGAAAAAGCTGCAGAAGACCCAGCAGAGGCTGGAAAACAACGCTAAAAGGTAGGCTTGGCACTTCCAGCAAATTTCACTGGAGTCTGTTTGAAAACTGAGTTGGTACAAAAAGGGACTGCTCCCTGCTCTGGTGGGCAGCCCAGGTGTCCCCAGACTCCCCTGGGCTGGCATGGGTGCCACACCAGAGCAGGGGCTCTCTCAGATTCTCACACCCCTCCTCAACCCGCGATGCCTCTGAGTGGGAAACAGGATGGGGAAACTGAGGCAGCACTGGACCAGGTTGCTCTCCTTGACCTGGTGTAAAGCTCAAACCCTGCTCCTGGCACCAGAACACGGCAGAACCGCAGGCTGCACCCCCTGGCACTGCTCGCCAGCGCGGCAGCTCTCCCCGGCCTCCGCGCGGCCTTGGAGCGGCGCCCAGGCGGGATGGTTTAGTAGCAAAGATGGGTTTTGCTCTGCGAGTACAAAGCTCCCGGCTACAAATAAAACCCGCTAATAGAAAAATGGTACAAAGGGAGCCATGCTCTTGGGGCCAGCCTGGAAGCGAGAGCAGTAAATCGGAGGATAAAACGGTTGCCCTGGCTGCTGGTCAGCCTGTATTTCACCATTTTAAGTCACAGTAAAGAGGAAACACTTTTTTTTCCTGCAGTTTCGTGCTATCACCTCTAAACCTTGCATATGTAAAGAGTGAGCGTCTTTTACATCCTCACGGGCTTCTCAGTCAATTGAAAGCTTTTAATACGCTCCCTTCCCCGCTCTCCTTGCTCGCGATGCTAATGCGGGCGCTGCCCCGTGCTCGGCAGTCAGGCACGCTGCCACCAAGACGTCTGCTCGGGCCTCTGGTGCCCATCAAGTGCAATGGAAATTAAGCATTTAAAGCAAAATGATGGCTCTGGGTCCCCTTTTGCTTCTGATTTCCCAATGTTAACCTGGGTATTTCTCCTTCGGGGACTGTTGCCATCCCAAGACGCCTGTATCAGGTGCATGGCCCAAGAGGAGACACAAACGCTTCCACAGGACATGAGCTGTGGGGTGTAGAGAAGCCTCAGTACATCAGTTGCAAGCAGCCAGGAACACTTTGTGCACAGCTCTCTGCAAACGTGACCTCTGCAATCAGCAGCCCAGGACCAGAAGATAAAAAATAGATCGTATTTTAATATTTTCACAATTTTCGAGCCTGTCCCTTGACCACCAGAGACAGACTGAGGGTTTCTGAACCCTGTCCCTCTCCATGCTGCTCTTTATAAACACTGATAAGCCTCCTGGTGCTCCCCAGACAGGCGTATTATCCCTTTTGTAGCTACTGCAGATTAAGACCCAGCGATAAGTGCTTTTCCAGGGGCTGTAACAAGGACGGTTGGCAGAGCTGCCGTAAGAGGTCAGGGTTTTCTACACGCCTCCCAACTCCAGCTTCCCGCAGCATTGCAGGGCTCCACCAACACAGCCCTGCTCTGCGGTCACCCCGGCTCTGCTGGGGATGTGCGGCAGGAGGGTCACAGCAGCCCCCCAGCAGGAAAAATCCATGTTCCCACCAGCTGCATACGGTGGTGATCACCCAAGCTCGGACTGGTGGGACTAGACACCAGTACATCCCAAATTCTGCTGCCGCAACCCCGCAGCACTGGCTGCTCTTGCAGAGGCAAAGGCAATCAGAGGGGAACGCCAGTAATATACTCGCTCAGGAATTAAAAGAGAGACCTGGCCACCAGCCATGCCATAATACAGAGGCTCTTGTTGCTACCTGGCTTTTTATTTTCCGTGTCAAACCCCTCGCTAGCAGCGCAGGCCTGATTAGCTCCCAAATGTCAGCAGCGAGCCCCCGCGAGCCTGCAGCTGCTTGCTGGCCCCCAGCCCTGGCTTCTCGGCTGCGAGGCTCTAATGAGGACATCAGCGACGCTCTTTATTAAAACAAATGGTCCGAGGCAGCACCGCTGCCCAGCCCACGCTGCACTTGCTGGCGAGAGAACAGTGACCCCGAGTCCCAGCAGAGAGCAGTGCTGGGGCGGGGAGACTGCAATGGGGGCTCTCCATCTGCAGCCGACCTCGCCAAGACACGGGATTGCTCTGCAGATCAATCCCTCCCTCCCCTCCTTTCATCCCACCTGCCAGCCCTGCTCTTAAATTCTCTTGACTTTGGTATTTCACCTAATTTTCTCGCTCTTGTGAGAACAACACGATGAAGTTTAGTCCGAGGTTCTCTCTGACAGCCGCCATGCTCTTGTGTGTCTGCAAGCAGCTGGAATCTCTTCTTGTAGAGATATTTGACATTATTCCAGTGTGGGAGATGGAGATGAGACTCCATCGCACATATTGTTCCTCCTTTCTCCATCCACCTCTTCCATCTGGACCTTCCCAACCTCCATCCAGACCTTCCCAACCTCCTTCCCAGGCCTTCCCAACCTCTTTCCCGACCTTCCAAACCTCCATCCGGACCTCCCCAACCTCTTTCCCAGACCTTCCCAGCCTCCATCCAGACCTTTCTAACCTCCCTCTTTAGGGGCCAAAGTTTGCCCAAGGACTTTAGTGATGACCACTGTCCTCAAAGGACCTGTTTCCCCAGGGAAATGAAGCATCGCATTGGCTTCATACATATGTCTGGTAGAACTATGAAATATTATAGAAGATTTAGATTTATCAGTCCAGACAGATTGGCCTCTTTCACCGTGCGTATAAAAGCTCTGAATGATGCAATCCATCAATGGGCGGACAGCATCAGCTCTCACTGGGGACCAGGCAATTTTGCATTGCTGGGGCCAAGTGCCAATTCCTTAAGTAATCCCAGTTTCATCAAAGAGGCAGCCGGAGGAGGGCATCGCTTCGCTTTTTTTTTTTTTAAGTCAGCTGCAGGACACTTACAAATTACTGTGGAATTGATGGTGGGTGACTCGTTAAAATTAATTATGGCCATAATTAGGAATATTCAGGAAGAAAACCACAGGAAAAATGGTCCATGGAAGGATATTTTCTGTAGTCATATTTTAAAATGAAGCAAAAATTTGCAGCTGCTTTATTAATTTAAATAATAAGCTATGGCTTTTTCTTGCATAGCTTCAGAGGGTTTCTAATGGAGGGGGGCTGCTAGATGAGGCATTTCAGAGGAAATCAAATAGCCTCATAAATAAATGAGTTTTCTTTTTTTCAGAGCATAACTATATTCATTCTTACAATATTCATAGTGCATCACATTACAGGGGAAAAGAGTCGGGAGGAGCCTCCAGGCTGCTCCTGCATCTTAAGGACCAACTTCCATGACATGAACCTGTCCTGCCTGCGCTTGCAGCAGGGCAGCTCTGTGCAAAACTACACCTTAGAATCACAGAATCATTTTGGTTGGAAGAGACCATCAAGATCATCAAATCCAACCATTCCCCCACCCCTGGCACTGCCCCATGTCCTGAGAACCTCATCTCTGTCTGTCCAACCCCTCCAGGGATGGTGACTCCAGCACTGCCCTGGGCAGCCTGTTCCAGTGCCCCACAGCCCTTTCTGGGAATAATTTTTTCCTAAGCCTGGCTTTAGTCCTTGGGTCTGCACCTGCAGCTGGTGAGCAGGACAGAGGGTTGAGGTTGTGCTGGTCGGTATGCGGCTGCTCCTTATCCTCCTGCAGCACCCCCACGTCCCATGACCCTCAGCAGAGATCTCCAGCAGCGCCATGTGCTCGCGCCAGTGGAAACTGGTGGCAAATCAATGCCACGCTGGCATCACAAGAGCCACAGGTTACGGCTTCATCAATGGAGGGGCAAGGTGAACAGCTGACCCCAGGTACCACCATCCTCACCTGCAGGTTACCGGGGACTAGGGAAACCACATCACTACTGCACCCCGCTCATCCCAGTGACGGGGTGGCCACCGTGGGCGGCACGTGTCACGGGTGTTGTGTAGGAAAAGGCACAACCCTCTTTGTTGGCTGCAGCCCCCATCGGACAGACCCCACTATCACCATACATCCCACCGCTCTGCCGGCTCACGGGTGACTGCACAGCCCGGCCTTTGATTTAACGGCCATGCTAATTAAGAGAGGGAGCACTCATCCAGCTCTGGGTAACGCCACCGCCACCAGCAGCTTCGTCACAAGTTACTCTGCTCTAACTTTGAAATGTTCTAGGGTGAGGAGCAAACAGGCAGTCCATTTCAACAGAAATGTTGTCCTTTTTGTCCCGACACTGGCTGGTATCAAAGGCATCGCACCCACTCGCAGCACAACACAGTGGGGTCGGCACTTGTGGCTCAGACGGAACAAAACGGGTGCAAACAGAGGCAGATGCACAATTGCAGGTCCACCTCAACCTTCCCACAGCAGCAGCAAATCCTGCACCCGCTAATGGCATCTCCAGCAGCACAGGGCTCTGTATTTACCACTTGCTCCGTTATCTTCTGCAGCTACAGAGATCATCTCGCTACTTGAACCGGTTTGTGGGACCTTTGTACCAGCGAGGTGCCACAAACACCCTGTGAGCACCAACACAGCAAAGGCAGCGCTAAGGCAAGTGGCTGTTTGCTGATCACCCCATCCCTGCTAAATTTGGATTGTGGCAACACAAGCAGGAAAATTAGACTTTTGAAGTGATTCAAAAGTGCTAGCACTACAATAAATACAAAAGGCTACTCAGGCTCCCAAGGGATCTTCCTTTAACCAACTACCACCTCGGTCCAAAGCACACAAAGCCTGTAGGATCCTTTCCAAAGGTTCAGCAAGTTTTGGACTCCAGCACCAAGATGCCAGGTAATGGCTGAGGACCTTTGGTTCCTGCAAGACTGTGAGGTTTGTGCACATAACAGAGATAACTGCAGCATTACTATAGTTTGGTTCTGGGGGATGTACCTCACTGATAAGTCCAAGATATGCTCCTGGGAAGGCTGCAAATCCCTGGAAGGCTGCTCTGAATTTCCTCCATTGCGACAGCAATCTCTGGGGAAAAAAAAAATAAAATTAAATCAGCACTGCAAATTAGAGTGGAGGAAAACAGGCACGCACCCCAGCATTCGTACCCTTCTCAGATATGGTCTCTCATCTGCGAGCGCTGCTGCCCACCAGCTCCGCAGGGACAGCGTGCAGGGCAGAGGCTTCTGCCTACTGCTGATTGCAAACCGCTGGAAAAACAAAACAAAACAAGAAATTGCTTTCCAAATTTTCCTCGGGGACACGCGGCTTTTCGGCAGCGAGCTGAGCGCTGCAGTGCGGTGCCTGGGAGCCACAAGCCGTCGACTCAGGGATGCTGTTGCGCAGGCAGGTGTGTGTCACGGGTCTGCTAGTCTGGGGATGAAAGTCTTGGGGTTGCCCCAAGCAAAGGAAAGTCCGGGCTGTGCTCTTGCACATCGCGGCGCTGGTTTCTGGACCCAAGTCCCTTGACACGGCTGCACTGAGCTGGGACAGGTCTCTGCCCCACGCCCCACCGCTCCTCTGCAGAGCTGGGATGTGCCAGCTGCTGCCTTGAGCACCCAGAGGGAATCACAGACACAACGACGGCAAACTACAGCTCCTGGGAGATCCACGCCAACAGGTTAAGGAATTTTAGCCCTATCTGTATTTTTCACTAGTGGATTTTCAACAGAAAGAGCCTGCTTTTCTATTCTGTACATTCCTCTACTCTACAGCCCAATTTCCTCCTGACAAAGAAATTCATTAGGAAACTTTCAAGCCATTCCCAACCACGGCAGCTAGTTGAAATTGCTCAAATCCTCTCCAGAAAACCTTCTTACAATACATCCATCTCCATCTCCCTTTGCATCCCCCAGTAACCGATTCGAACTTGTAATGACCTATGAGCCGCCTGCCTGCTTAGACCAGCTCACAAATTTATTTCCAAGCAGTATTTCTGTACCGAGATGGTTTTTCTTAGCCATGCTCTTTCATGCGATAATTGCAGGAGAATTTGCAAAGCTGCAAAAACCTTTCCCTGTTGATTGATCTTCCTGCGCAAAGCGGGCAGGCGTCGGAAAGAAGGGCTTTGAGCAGAGGGTGTTTACTGCTACAGGGCATCGGGTGATGTGCTGGACCTGGCAGGGCACGGAAAAGCAGCAGGAGACCCAGCACCGTCATGAGGATGAGGAGATGTAACCAGCAACACTCCAACTGTTGGCCCCAAAGGGCAACACAGTGGCTCATTAGCCACCAAAGAAAAGGCTGATTTTAGATTGGGTGGCAATTAAAAAGCATTGTATTACCCTTCCCGTGTTAAAACAGGCTGTCAAAATCTTTGGGTAATCCAGCAGTTAAACGAGGGGCTGATGGGGAGTTACAATAAGGAAAGACAATGGCATCATTATATTGGGATTTATCTTCCAGAGACAGGATTGTCCTCATTATTCAGGAGCGGTGCACCCAAAAGCCACTAATAAGGCTCCCTCCCAGGATGGAGATAAATCCCAAACCTTCTGAAGACTTTTGAATGTAAAGGCTCTGCAGCATTCAAAGTGCCCTTTGATTTTGGTACGCGTATCACTCGCACCAGCACCACTGGTCCTGTTGCAGGTTAAATGGGCTTTGGGGACTTCATGGTCCAGGTCATCTGGGACCAACATCTCTCTGGGACAAGGGGGCAAAGCTCCTACATTGAATGGACATTTGGACCAGCTTGAGAGGGAGCTGGGGAGTCCGACCTGCGTGGGACCCGGCCACCCAAATCACCACGGCTACAGCGAGGATCGAACACCCTCAGGGAACCGGACCATCTCCATGTGATGTGGAGGCTCTCAATTTGGGACAGACCAAGGGCATTTGGCAAACCATCTTCTAAAATACAACGATGAAGAAAATGGGAGGAATCCAAGCAGGTGGAGAGAAGTCTGTAGGACGGTGACAAACTTGCCCATGTGTCCCCGTCTTCCCCAGCGAGCTGAGGGCGGTGGGAGGCAGGGGACAGCAGCTCGGCTCTTCCATGTTTTGTAGCATAATTAAATTGCATCGACCAAAAAAACTCTTTCCCATTCATCATGCAGTAAAATCCACGCTTCGAAAAGAAGTAGGACGCCTCCTTTTTTCATGTTATAAAATAATAGGGTAAGTAGTATATTCAATCCATAGATGGGAGGTGCCGTGTTGTTTTAACGACTATGCTTTCCCCTTTAGCCTGCTCCAAAAAAAATTTTTTTAATCCCAATTAAAGCCTTAGGTGTAGATATAGATTTGGAAAGGCAAATCGGTTCGTCTGTCTGCAACAAGGTGGAAAACACGAGTTTTTCTTTCTGTGTTTCAAAGGGCTCAGGGGTGCCAATGGTGCGGGGCTGGCTCCTGCCTCGCCAGTGCTGAGGCTGCCGGTGTTCTCCATCCCAGCTGCTTTTCTACATGCTCAGATGGGCTGGGATCAAACTCGGGAGCTCATCCGAGCAGAAAGGACATGGTGCCCACTTTCCAGCCTCCTGGTGGAAACCCAGTTCCTTCAACGGCACCTGAAGTACCGAATCCCAATGCCAAGATGCGGCCCCTTTCACCTACGGAGGTCTGCTGCTGTTGCAGGAAAGCTGGAGGAGGAGGGGAGCCATGAATGTCCTTTTTTTTAAGAGGCAGAGAAATCATGGAAGATTTTTAATGTACTTACTCACTTGCAAGATGGGCACATCCTGCCCTGCCACCACGAAGGCAAACCCAGAGCCAACCCTGGGTGGGAAGTGCCAGAAAATCTCATCTAGCTGAAGTCAGGGTAATTTTTAATAAGAAAAAACATATTTACTGAGGGCTTCAAAATGAGCACTGCGGTGGAACCGCAGGAGGCACACTGGACAAGGTGGAGGAGGTGAATTAGAGGCTGATATTCATGAGGTTGTTTCTGCTGATGGAGCTTTGTGGAGAGCAGCGCTACCCATGCAGCCCAATGCTGATGAAGGCGTTTCTTTTGTGGTAGCTGAACTTGGGCATTTTTCTGGGCTTTGTCAGGCCAGAGTGCAGCAGATTTGATGATAAAACCCCCTAACCAGTATCCCTGCTTCTTCCTCCCATGGCAAACCGTCCCTGCATGCAGCCATGGTGAACCATGGCCATCATGCTGCAACTGCTGGGTATCGAGTCCCCACGGCAGCCCACGGACATCTCACAGCTCCTCCGGGCTCAGCATTACCCAATATCATATTTAACAAAACCTCACGGTTAATTTATCCAACTCTGCCTCGGGATCTTCCCCAGAGCAGCGCAGGAACATGCAGCATCCAGACCTAACCCCTGCATCCCACTGCCTGGCCCCCTGAGCCACGCAACACGCTTAACAAAACCATTTAATTATTGCTGGTTTCTATTTTGCCATTCAGGAATGAAAAGCTTTTAAATAAATATTTAATGACTCCTATTGGGCACTGGGATGATAATGGGACTGGTGGGCATGCAAAGCCACGCACCCACAGATAAAACCCGCAGCAAAATGGTGTCTTGTTATATTGTTTCGGATATTATTAAGATTGACTCTGCTATTAGAGCTTCCTGGAGGATTTCTCAGGGATAAAATCTCCAACTAGCACAACTTAATCAGTTAGTGATGAAAAATAAATTTCAGGTAGTGGCAGCTTTTAAGTAGGTGTAACTTTCTTTCTGAAAACACAATTTCTGCTCTGCTAATAAGCCACCCTGAGACACGGCCTGCCCAAACCCACACCACATGCAGGGGGCACGGTGTCCCTGGTCTGTCGCTTCATTCCCTATGGACAAGCCAGAGCAGACCTCAGTGAAGCGATTCAGCCCAGGGACAGTGCAGCAAATTAACAAGGAACTAATTAGCAGTAGTCTGGCACTATGCAAGCTTTGAGTAGAATGTGCTTGGGCACGTGAAAAGCCTTATTTAAGGATAAAACCAGTGGTGCTGGTTCTTGCTAGGTCTGGGTTTGCTCCATCCCCAGCTCTGGGATTTGGGGGGCACAGCCCCTCACCTCTCCCTGCTGCCAGAAAGACATTTCAAGCCTGGTGCACGATTCAAAAAGCACAACCCCAGAAAATAATGTCAGGAAGGGAAAGAGCTCAAACCACGGGGCTGAACAGATTGAGGCTGGCAGAGCAAGCGGCCCCGGCCGCGCCAGATGCTCCCGCGGGCTGGGAAGCGTTTTAGCTGCTGGCCTTCAAACGCAGCAGCTTGGAGCCATGGGCCCTGGCAGGGTCCCGCGGGGAGGAGATGCTCCATCTGCACCCCGGCCAGACCCAGCGCCCTGGGGGTGGCGATGGGCCGTGCGAGGGTGGGGGCTCTGCCTGCGGACGCTGTCCCAGCTGAGGGCTCAGATCTCCCCCTCCTCCTGCCTTTCCCCGCCCCATCCCTGGCTTGGCCGAGCGAAGTTCAGCTATTACACAGTGTCAGGAGATGAATTACATGAAATTATAATTACATTACCCTTGCCTGCTCTGGGCAAAACGCAAAAGGTCATCTTCCCTCCCCTCGCTGCCTGATCTTTAATATGTTAGGCCACTTATAGACAGTGCCATGACATTTACAATAGGTCCAGAGCGAGATGCTGCACAGACACTTACATGTTTTTCCTTTTCCAAGGGACTTGATTTGGCTGGGGACAGCCAGAGGCACACTGAGCCCCTCAGGGTGCTGGGTTTGCCCGAGGGTTGCCTGTTTGGCGTGTCGTGGTGTAGCTGAGCTGGCCAGGTAAGCCATTTCCTAGCCCAGAGGGACTGCAGGGTTCTCGGGGGGCCAGTCACCCCAGAACACCGCAGATTTCTCATCTCCCAGCTTGGAAACTGCTCTGGCATTAGGAGCAGCAACAGCTGGGTGGGTGTGAGGTGCTGCTGGGGGGACCAGTTTGCAGCACAGGAGAGCCCAGAGCATGGAGCGAGTCCAGAGGAGGCTATGGGGGTGGTCAGAGGGTTGGAGCTCCTCTACTACAAAAACAAGCTGAGAGAGTTGGGGGTACTCAGCCTAGAGATGAGAAGCTCTGGGGAGACCTTATTGGGGCCTTTCGGTACTTAAAAGAGGCCGATAAGAAAACTGGAGAGGGACTTTTTGCAACGGTATATAGTGATAGGACAAGTAATGATGGCTTTAAAGCGAAAGAGGGGAGATTCAGATTAGATATAAGGAAGAAATTCTTCACTGTGAGGGTGGCAAGGAGCTGGAACAGGCTGCCTGGAGAAGCTGTGGATGCCCCATCCCTGTGGACACCCCAGGCCAGGCTGGACGGGGCTCTGAGCAACCTGAGCTGGTGAAGATGACCCTGCCCATGTCAGGGGGTTGGAACTAGATGAACTTTAAGGTCCCTTCCAACCCAACCCATTCTATGATTCTACAGGGCTGCCTAGGGCTGTGCACCCCAGAGACCTCCAGGAGGCTGTCACCCCTCCTTCACACCCCCAAGATACACCCCTGAGGGTGACAACACCTCTCAAAAACACCGAGCTAACTTGTGTCGTGATACGTGACACAGCGCAGAGCACGTCAGGCAGGTTTTGCAGCCGGCGCTGAGCAAACGCTGCCACGTAACTTCACACCGGTGTTGGAGGTGGCCTCAAGCACATCTGCAAGACCTGCACTCATAGCGACATGGACCAAGACACGACACCGATGCCATGGGTTTGGGGACTCGATGCACTTTTGCTGCAGTGAGTGCAGGGCTGGGGTCCCTCGGGGGGAAATGCAGCTCCGCTCCTGCTCTCATCAGGTGAGAAGCCAATTTCCTGCTTTTCACAGCAATTTTCTTCTACTCCAATGGCTACAAGCTGCTCTGTTGATTGTAAATAAATACAAGGGGAGCTTGGCCCGAAATAGAAAGCAGAGAAACCTCCCTAGCTCAATAAACTATAATAAGCACTTGCAGTCAGAGAACCTGCAATTTGCAGGGCCAGCTCTCCCCGTGGGACACAGGCTCCACCGGGCTCCTGCTGCTTCACTTCACCGTGGTCTATCAAGGGTGGGAAGTGGGGGACCTGGCCCCAAAGTGGCTCTCCTGGGATGTCCTGCTCCTCGCACACCGACGCCGCGGGCTGGTCCCTGCCCAGGAGCTGTGCTGGGGACAGGGCTGAGCCCACCGTGTCCCAGGGGGTGTCCTCTGTCGCGTGTGTCCCTGCCCAAAGGCACATCCGATTTACAGCTCCCTGTGCCAGAGACAGTCACTCACAGCACAGCCCTTGCGGAGGGCTCAGTCATGGTTGTTACTTTAGGTATCATTAAAAAAACAAATCTAGGTGAAACGAGGGCCTGCATCCACATCCCTCCTTCTGCTCCCATCCTGCCATGTTCCCGAAGGCCAGGGCTGGCCTCCACCTCCTCCCCACGCCAGAAGCCCCCTCACTCCCCACCCTGCAGTGAGCGGGGTCCCCCCTCTGCCGGGACAGGCCAGTGAATGGGTTCCCGTTCCCCAGACTCCCAGGCCCTAGAGAGCTCTGCCCTGGGGCAGCAGTGGTGCAGGGAGGGACCTCAGGATGCTGCCCACACGGTTTGTTCACCCCATCAACAACAGTGCACCAAGGGATTTGGTGACACGGCGCCCGGCATGGCAAGCAGCCCTGCTGTGGCTGTCACCCTGGGAAGGGCTCCAGGTCACCTCTGCCTCTGGTGCTTAAATTAACACTCAGAGTTGTGTGGCTGCCCCTGCACAGAGGCTCCCACGGGAGGTTAAGAATACAGGCAGGGATTTTCCAAAGCAGCTGAAAGATTTGTGTGACACACCCTTTTAAAAACGAATGAGACAGCAGGGGTGATTATCCACGAGAACAAGTCACCAAGAGATGGTGGGATTCACCACCTCTATTTTCCATCAAGTACCACTGTCCTTGTCAGCCAGGACCTACTTCAGCCAAGCACATGTTGGGCTACTGGCCCTTCCTGGGCGAAATCTATGAATCTCTGAAAAAACAGCAGTAACCTAATGCCTGATGACTCTCTGGACAAGTCTGTGGAACCAATTCCTGCTTTGTCACTGCCCTGCCTGTCTGCAAACAGCCATTTCCCCTTCAAAATGGACGGGGCTCTTTTATGGGTCCTCCTAAAAGGCTGGAAATCATAAAGGAGCTCTGCCAGCCCTGTCCCAGCGATCCTTCACTGGCAGCCCTGCAGCTCCTGGACACACCAGGTGTCACGCAGCAGAGCTGGCCGGCTCCCCAGCCCCGGCGGTACCGCGTACGGTGCCGGAGCAGGGCTCGTGTGGGTCAGCGTGAAAGGCCAGGACACAGAGGAGGTCTCCTCAGTGGAGATGTGCTTGGGCAGAAGGCTTAGCCAGGCAGAAGAGTGAGACCCATCCAAGGGGTGTTTTTCCCCACCCTTGCCACGGCTGCACCAGGCAGGGATGTGGGGGGCTCATGGGGGTAGCAGTCTTGGGGGCTAAACCAAAATCCTTTGGTGGGGAGATGCATTCTCAGCTTGAGCACCATCGGTCATGATTTCACATGTAAAGGGTGATGCAGATTACACAGCAGAAGGTGTCCTCTGCTGAGCACGTGCCCTACATAGACATTTACTCTGTGGCTGCCCGAAGACCCATGAAGCAAAGGCTCATGAGTCCTGTGGACGAGGACAGCTGATCCTCTCCAAAGGTGTCTGCCTAGAAAGCCCTTTTGTTGTGTCTCAGAGGTGCTTCTCAGCTTCAGGGTGCTGAGGGCTTGGAGCGAGCAAAGCCACTCACCAGGCAGGTCTGGGGAGCTCCGGCAGCCTCCCGGGCAAGAGCTGGCACCCATGGCACACCCTTTGCAATGACCTCCTTCTTCAACAAGAAGGTCTCCAAGGAGCACCTGGCCCTAGCAGACAGGAGGGAGGCCCAGTTCAGCCAGCACTGCCAAACCCATGGGATGTTGGACTCGATGATCTTAAGGGTCTCTTCCAACCAAAATGATTCTACGATTCTGTGCCTCCCACGGCTGCCACCAGCAGGGAGGCAACAGCAGGGTGTCCCCATCGCAGGCTCTGGAGCGACAAACACAAGCTGGTGAGTGACTCACCTCCCACAGGCAGCCTCAGGGGTGAACCACAGAGCTGAACATCCAACACAATGCTCCACGCAAGGTTTCACGAGAACATCTCTCTGGCCTCTCCCTGCTTTCTGTGCTCATCATATCGAGGAGAAATAACATTCTTTCCTATTCTTTGGCAGTCTGCAGTCTGCCACGCTCCCAAGAGGTTTTGTGGCCCCACCAGTTCAGGACCAGTGAGGCCACCATGCTCTGTGACCACCTGCATCCCTGGCAGCTCCGTGCTAGCCTAGCACAGTATTTTTAACTCTTTGACTGTAGCAAGTTCCTTCGAGCTTGTGGTTTGCTATTGTTGCTCTCCTTTAATAAACTGTAATAGGTTTTTCTCCTCTAAGGTAAAATCTTAGTAGCAGCGGTTTGCCATCATATCAACAGCATCAGGCATTCTCCTCTGCTGTAGGTTCACTGAGATAGAGATTTCAGAGTCCTTTGAGCTATGATGTAGACCTTTCCACAATTGTAAATGGTGATATTTCCATTCAGTAATGTATTTATATCTTCCCAGTGAGGTCAATAACAGAGTATCCCTTGAGCTGGGAGAAATGATGAGTGATGTCTAGTAATTACAGACACCATAAGGCAACAGTGAATCTAATTTTGACATTAAAAATCATGACAAGCACCTTCATTGCCTATTTTATTTGCCGGTTTGGACAGTGATGTCCAGCACGGTGCAAGGAATGGATGTCTGTACACAGGGCACGTTTTGGAGTTGTTGGAATCCAAAGCAATTAACTGCTTTTGCCTCTATCAGTTTCCTGGCATTGCGCCTGACCTTGCATACGATTCATCTTCCTCGTTTGTGTTAGATGTTTGCAAGTCATCTTGCTTTGAGCAATGTAGGCTGCAGTGGGGATTGAACTGTCTGCTATCACCATCCTTCCCCTCTTCCTCAGCACCAAGCCAGCCGGAGCACTTGCAGGACGCGTGGCTTATAGCTGCACATTGCAAACAAGCAGTGAGAGCGTACTCTGAAGATGAATTGCACAAAACAACTCTCCAATGAGGAGCATTTTGCATTTCAAACGCCGTCACTCTAAATGCCCAGCTGCCTTTGCCAGAGGAGCCGACGGGAAAAAAGTGTTTCATTCCCATTTCACACAAATACTCGTATTCATATTTCAGTTTTTAAAAAATCCAACACTTCCCACAGCACTAATACCGTACCACCCAGGCTTCGCGAGGGCAGGATGGAGGAAGCCAGCAAGGGTTCCGGCAGATCTGCAGACAACAAGGCTTAAAAGCTGGCTACTCAATTTCTGCCACTCATTTGGAGAACTGCGTTAATATATTGAGATTTTGTTAACTAGAAGCACAAGGGTTTATTTCTAAAGTCATCACGTATTTTCAGCTTTTTGTGGTATTTTTCGTACTTATCCCTAAAAGTCACAGGAGATGCGACACTGCTTTTGGAATGATGCAGAATCACAGAAAATAGGGCTGGAATGAACCTCGGGCATCGGCCCTGCTTCAAGGTAGGGTTAGCTCCGTGTGATTCCCAAGAGGTGTTTCTCCAAACTCTTCTTAAACACTTCTAATGACAGAGACTCCATAGCCTCCCCAGGCAAAGCATCCCAGCACTTAATTGCCCTTACTGTTACAAGATTAGAAATCTCTTTTGCTGCCATTGCAGCACTAATTCCTATCTTGAACCTCTGCAGGTTGAAAAGAGAATATTCCATCATTTAGATCATTAAGGACAACACTGACTCCTATTAGCTCAAGGATGGATTCCTGCAGAAAGTCACTCAATCCATCTTTTTGTTTGACAGCAAATCATTGACTTCTCTTGTCTGTTTTCCAACCATGTTTTGCGCTCCTCCCACGGTGGTTTTCTGGAGACTTGCTTACCAACCTTGTTAAAAGGACTATCATGTGAAACTCAGCAAAATCCTAGCAAAGCCAGGACATCTGACATCTCTGGCTTCTTCTCAATCCAAAATATTTAGTCTCCTCACATAGGGAAATCAGATTGGCTTGACATGTGTTTGCTTTTGGCGGGGAGGAGGGGGACATGGATTTAATTTTTTTTTTTTTTTTACTTAGAAATGATATTTTTCTGAGAACTGAATTTAAACCAGTTAGATTACAATGTTAATTGCAGTTCTCCAGGCCTCCTCTTTTTATCCCTCTGTACATACAGATTTTACCTTTGTCTCTGCTGATCTCCTGCAGCGTTGTATCAGCCCTGAGATGGCTCCTGCCCGTTCCTTGACTAACCAAGGATAAACTTCTGGCTTGGGTCAGTTTAAAAATACTTATCTGCAGCTGATCCTTATTACCCTTTGTAGTCCCTGCTGATTTCACACCCTGAGCTGCCTGGTCTTACCCCTGCCTGCTTGTGCCACCCAACTCACCATTGGGAACATGGCCCAGCTTTCGGTCCTTGCACTTTCCTCCTCTCCCCAAGGTCAATGAGGAGCTAGGGCTGACCTGAGACAGCCCCTGCTCTGTTGCCCAGCCTGGTTGGGATTGAAGGGACCTCACACAGGTCGGTCCAGGTGGGTTTGAATGTCTCAGAGAAGGAGACTCCACACCCGCTCTGGGCAGCCTGGGCCAGGCTCTGGCACCTCCCAGCACACAAGTTTCTCCTCATGTTCACATGGACCCTCCTGTGGTTCAGTCTGTGCCCGGTGCCCCTCACCCTGGCGTTGGGCACCACTGAACAGATACTGGTCCATCCTCTGACACCCACCCTGAGATATTGATCCCATTGAGCACATCCCTCTCAGCTTCTCTTCTCCAGCTGAACAGCCCCAGCTCTCTCAATCTCTCCTCATCACAAAGATGCTCCAGACCCCTCAGCATCTTCATAGCCACCACTGGACTCTCTCCATTAACTCCTTGTCCTTCTTAAACTGGGGAGCCCAGAACTGGACACAATACTCCAGATGTGGCCTCACCAAGGCAGAGTAGAAGGGGAAAATAGTCCTATAGACAGTTGGGCCAAAAAAGCACGGTATTGAGTGGGTATATCACATCCCGTATCATGCACAGGCCTATGGAAAAATTGGAAGTTATAACGGTCTGTTAAAAACTACACTAAGGGCAATGAGTGGTGGAAACTTCAAAAACTGGGATTCACATTTAGCAAAGGCCATTTGGTCAACATTAGGGGACATTTCAATCAAGCTAGGCCTGCCAAATCAGAAATTCTACATACTGTAGAAGGAGATAGAGTCCCTGTAGTGCACATGAAAAATACGTTAGGGAAGACAGTATGGGTTACTCCTGCCTCAGGCAACAGCAAATCCATTTGTGGGATTGTTTTTGTCCAAGGACCTGGAAGCACTTACATATAGCAAGACCATATCCCTTTTCCTCTGTTCTTCCAAGACAAGTTGCTCTCTGTTCCAACACCATCCCATGCACAACAACTATTTGGCCACGGGCTGCCCAGCTGTGCTGTTAAAGAGCTTTCCTGGGATCTCTTTGTCTGTAGCTGTTTGACTGCTCCTTCAAAGGCTCTGCAGAAGTGGACTGACGTGACTTCACCAGTCTTACAGGTGAAAAGCTAAGCCGCAGAGTGAAAAACTGGTTGGCCAAATCCAAGAGCACAACGCTGGAATGCTCATTTCCCTAGACTCGCTGTCCTCAGGTGGTTGATGCCACCTCAGGTGTGTTGAACAAGGCCCCAACACATGGATTTTGGTTGTAACCTCCTTCTTCACTCCTTACCAGGCAAGAAAATAAAAAAGATGGAAAAGTGCAGTACACATTTGCAGCTCAGTTGCTGTGGTCTTTCTTCTGTCAAGCCAGTCAAACCAACAAATCACTGTCAAATATATCTTCTTCCAGCGGCTGGTCACATTCACATGTGCAGAAGATATTAATTCCAAGCAGCTCATCATCCATTTCAGTCAGGAGAGATCAAATACAGTGTTTCCTACAGGAGCTTCATGGCTGTGACAGGCTTTTGCTTGATGAGTTAAGAATATGTGCTTGCAGGATGGCAAGAGAAGGAAGAACAGCTGAAATCCGGGGGGTTTGTGCAGCTGCACGTGAAATCCAGCACAAGCTACCGCTGAAACACGCTGTACCAGGGGACACAGACAGCTGGGGTGTAGCGCTGGGATCATATATTACAGCTGGCAACATTACAAACAATGAAAGGACAATTGTCCTGACATTTTTTTATGGCACATATAGTTCTTTTTAATAAGCGTTTCTTTCATAATTGCATCTGTTCCCCAAAGGATTTACTGCGAATTAGGAATCCCATGCGAACACAGGGAAGCAAACTGTGATTAATTATGCTCAGCTTGCTCAAGGTGTGTTGTGGGTAGACACAGAGGCTAAATATGAAAAAAAAAAAAAAAACAAACAGAAAACAAAGTAACTGGGCTGTTTCTGGGCTGGTTTTTTTCCAATAATGAATCTCCAAGCTGGGAGAAATTGTTCAAAACCGCAGTCTTCCCAGTTCAGATAACTGGTGTGGCTTCCCACCCTACAGCATCCAAACACATTTGGTTTGAATAGACCAGCCAGGTTCAGCAGGACTGCTGCCTGCTTAAAACTGAGCCTTGGAGTGCTTTGCTAGAGATGGGTTTGGGCTGGGGGGACAAGAGAAAGCAGAGGGACTGATTGCCAAGAGGTCACCCGCAAAGATGGTCCTGCCACATATCAGTGATTGTCACCAACAGTCCCTGGAAGCCAGGTGGTCCCCTGCCATGGGGACAGTGACATGTCCCTGCTTAGCAAGACCACAAAGGGAGCCAGAGGATGGAGCAGGCTGCCCCAAGCTCTGCTGCACCCCTTTCCCTGTTTTGCAGGACCCATAGCCCCAGGAGGAAGAGGCCACATTTGGCCACATCCCCCAACTCTCCCCAGCAGCCCCCCAGCGAGCAGCTGGCAGAGCAGGCACAGTTCGTTAGCGGCACAATCCCCGCCTGCACCTCTGCTAGCTAATCAATAAACCATTTTTCTACTCAGCCGAGAGCCATTTGTCACCGACATGATGAAAAATACCCTGCTCGTCAGGAGACGGTGCCCCCAATCACCAGCAAATGGTCAGAGGGGACCAAGATTTCGGAGGTCTCTAGCCCCGTCCATGGTGGCCTCATCCTCCTCCTACCAGGCAGCACGCACGTCTCTCCCTCTCCTTCCCGCATTGCCAGAAATAGGTGCCTCAGGAATATTTTATCAGATAACAGGAGGGATCGTCTCCTCTCAAAACCTGCAAGCTCAGCTGGGAGGTGGCCCCTCCACAGGTGACTTGGTCTGAGGAACTATGAATCATTGGCTGCAGCGACCACAAGGTGGTGGAGTTCAGGATCTCACGGGGCAGGAACAGAATACCAAGC